>JAZHYW010050779.1:0-10840 GCA_037355805.1 Ixodes ricinus | reverse complement strand
CTTCGTTCAGTTATCTTATTTGCTGCCTGCTGATCAAAGGGTCAACGGTTCGAGATCCCGCCGGCGCCGGTCTTTTTATTTATTTATCGACCACGCGTCTCACAAAGGTTAGACCTTAGATAGATATATAGATAGATAGATAGATAGATAGATAGATAGATAGATAGATAGATAGATAGATACATAGACGAAAAGTGCGTGAAGTATCCAAAGAATGCTATTCGCATTAAAACTTTCAGCCTTTCCACTCTGGTGAAGAATGAAGAGCAGCGGAGCTGTAGCTTCAGTTCTCGGCGTATGCTTTCCAAGTGAGCGATCTGCTCGTCTTTCGCAAGGGAATCCGAAGCGCTCGACGCAGTGGAACTTCAGGCAATAGCGGCCTCGCGGTGGTTGCGGAACCATTTGCGCTGCTGCGCACATCGCTGCACGTTCTGTTTCCGCTCTTCTTCCACCGAAGAAATATTGCCGCCATCTATAAGCGACGGCAGCAACCAGTCAGTCTGGTTGCCGCAATCTATGAGCGACGGCGGCAAGCAGACAACCGGTAAACACTACACTCTGGACAGCTACTGCCATCTATGAGCGACGGCGGCAACCAGAGTGTTGTGTCGACCACGGGTGTCGACATTTGTTTGTTACCGGTCACAATCCTGGGGAAGCTAGCCCTTAACAACTCCGCTGTACAAATTATTTTTTCATTAACTTTTTAGCTGAAAAATGCATATTTTGTGAAATTTATTCTTACAGCAACTGGCATACAGGTATGCCAGTATGCATTCTACCAGAAATATATGTGGTTATCAACACCATTTCTCATTGGTGAATTCATTGAGCAGATTCCATGCCAAGCTATGCTTTTACTGAGGCAAAGTTGGGGGTGCGTTCATTACGCGAGGTAAAATTTTTGCGTCCGTATTTACTCGCATAATGAACGGACCTTTTATCCCGCAAAAATCGACGTAACTTCTTATCTCTTTGCGCGCGGCGCGGCGACTCCAAAACCAAACTGCGATGCGCAAAAAAAAAAAAAGCTCCTCTCCATGTTTTTTTTTTCTTGCTTCCGTGTTGTTTTTTTTTCCCGCCTTTCACAAGTTGTTTTGTTTGCCCACGCTGCCCATGCATTCGCGACCTCGCTGCACCAGGATAGAAAAGTGCGTTCATTTCGAGGGCTTCTCGCTTCTCTTTCCAAAGTGCGAGGAGGAGGCGAGGGCAGGATCATCATTATGTGCGCTTTGCTTAGGGGAGGGCTTCTCCGCTTTTCTTTCTTATCTCCTTGCGCGCGGCGACGCGCGACCCTGGAACCAAACTGCGTCGAGCAAAAAAAAAGAAGAAAAAAAAAGCTCCTCTTTATGTTTTTTTCTTTTCTCTTAATTCCGTGGATTTTTTTTTTTTTTTGGCCGTCTTTCGCAAGCTGTTTGCTTTGCTTAGGCAAGGGCTTCACCGCTTCTCTTTCCTATCTTCTTGCGCGCGGCGCGGGACGCGCGACCCCGAGACCAAACTGCGCTGTGCAAGAAAAAAAGAAAAAAAAAAGCTCCTCTTTGTTTTTTTTTTTTCTCTTAATTCCGTGGATTGTTTTTTTTTTTACCGCCTTTCGCAAGCTGTTTTGTTTCGCTTTGCTTAGGCGAGGGCTTCTCCGCTTCTCTTTCTTATCTCCTTGCGCGCAACGCGCTACTGCGCTGTGCAAAAAAAAAAAAAGCTCTTTTTTATGTGTTTTTTTTTGCTTCCGTTGGATCTTTTACAAGGCGTTTTGTTCGCTCACGCTGCCCATTACTTCGTTCTGGGGTTATAGTACCTCATAAAACTGGTCTCACAGGGCTGAAACTTCGCATGCCCCTCTCAATATGGCTACAAACACCACCTGCATATTTCACGCCGAATGAGTGAGCGGTTCAAGAGTTGACATTCCTAGGCAGTGTCCTCCATTAACGAGGAACGCCGTCAGTGCGACTACGCGTCACTGCGTTCCATTGGTGGTTCGTTCAGAGCGTGGTCGAAATTACGATACCACTTTCAGGTTCCCAGACTCCCTGCAGTGCTGGGTAGACCGGTGGCTCTTAGCCCCCTCGTTGACACCAGTGACGGCGCGTGGTCATGTACCAAGCTCTCCCTGTAGCATCATGAAGAAGTTTTGTGACCGGTAGCATATTGAAGGACTCTGTGGTAGCTTATTTAATGAGCACGATGACAGAGTACCTATGCTTCTTCACTGACCGACAGCTTGCACCGACTCACCCAGATCTGCAAAAGGGTCGTTCTTGCGCCCGAGGGCCTCAAGGTCCGGGGTCGAGGCGTTGCGCGTGAGGCGCGCCCCCGCCGGGCCCCGGGGCACCTCCGGGGGCCGAGGGGCACCAGGGGCACCCAGGTGCTGCCCGGAAAGAGGGTGTCCCAGGTGCCCGGCATGGTGTCGTGCATCCCGGAGGCGGACGACGACGCCTGACTGGCCACGTTGAAGGCCGACACGCTGTTCGGGATCCCACCCTGCTTGTGCTGCGGGAGGAAAGGGCGCGGATGCGCTTCGCACGAACGAGGATGGGGCACTCGAAACGATGTTCGTTTCCCGAAACAATGTCAGAGTGAAGCCAGAAACGGCGAACTTCCTAAAGACGTTTTAACGCTGGGACGTATTTTATCAACCGAATTCCACACAAAGTTCGTTGAAAAAAACCCGTCATGTTGCGGCGTTATGTTCCAGCATCAAATTTCACACAAAGTCAGGTATAAAGTATATAAGACCATAAGGCCCATAGGGCTGACATCATGTCAGGAGATACCATGAGACCATGACTTCAGGAGTTCAAATTACACCGTAACGTGACCTCTTATATTCGCATGACGTTACACATACACAACCAGTGCCCAGCTCACTGGCCGGAGAGGTCACGTATGTGACAAAATGACCCCCCTACTCCTCCCCCAACCAACCTGTTGTTGACTTCTGGCAGCCGTATCTAGCACGGGACAGAAACAAGCTTAACTCAACGTCGTAACAACCTCGACCACCCACGCTTTCCTTCAGCATAGCCCAGCCGTAGAAGACGCAAGTTTCCAGAAGTAGAAGGCCCAAGTTTCCAGAGGTGTAGACACGACTAGAATGTCGGAAATGAAACGAACCTGAGGCGTGTTCCCGGCGCTGAGGCTGCTGTTGGCCCAACCCGCGGCAACAGACGTAGCCGAGCTCGCGGTCCCGAAGGGGTCGAAAGGGTCGTCCCCCTTGGCAGCCCCGGAGGGGGACTTAGCCTCCAGGAGGTTCACCGTGGGGACGGTGGCGCCTTTCCCCGCGAAGGGGTCGAAGGCCGGAGCTCCCGAGAGGTCGCCAATCAACGGCTGCTGCGTCGGCTGTAAAAAAATTGAGGCGCTCCTTCGATCTATTGTTTAAACGTACCGGATTCACAAAGCGTTGGAGGAGTGTACCTGGACGGTGTCGAGGCCGACATCATGCGACCCGACGTCACATTATGCCACGACTTGACACACGACGCTACTATATCCGATGACGCCATCACGTTGTGAAAGACTCTGATGCAGTGCTCGTGCAATGCTCTTTCTGTTACAGCAGCATGTTACAATGTGGGTTCTCAAACTGGGTTCTCAGGAACTCGGAGGTTCCCTAGAGCACCGTCCCTAGGTTTCTCAACCATCTCTCCTCCAAGCAAAGCATTTTTTCCAGTTCAAACACTCCTTTTAGCAGGTCTGCGCCAGTCACTGGTGCATAACCATTAGCCAAGCTATCCTCAGTGTCTGTATTGTCGTTTACGAGGTACGTAACCTTCCGCGCCAGCTTAAACGGGTCGACGACGAAATGGGGATGGGTTCCTGAACCGCGACCGAAGAAAAATGGGGATTCCTCGAGCTTAAAGCCAACACAATACATTTCGCGTCCAAAGAGGGATACAGAGAGAGAGGAGGAATGCGGAAAGGGGGCAGGAAGCGACGGTTACAACGCACCCCGTGATTGACGAGAAGGTCGAAGTTGGACGTGGGACGCGACCCCGGCGGAGCTCCGGTTGAGGGTGACGAACCGAGCAGGTCGGTCCACCGTGTTGTCCAGGCGGTCTGCAAGTGCCCCATCGTCCATCGAGAAGCTCGCTAAGTTCAGCAGGTCCACCTCCCTGGTCCGGGGCGGGCGCCGCGCCATTCCGTCGGCGGCCGCCGGAGCCACTGCCTCCAGCCGGTCCTTGGCGCCTTCACCCAACAAGTTCTGCACAGTACACGACGACGTTCTTAGGCTCGGCGTCAATGTCTTTGTGCAACGTCTAATCGAACGGCGCCGCACCGTTCGTAGCCTCGACGGTGCAAAGGAGAGTTGCGGCAAGTGGTTCTGCTAGCACCGTTGAAGCTACGGACGACACGGCACCATTCAACTCAAACCACTATTTGCACGCCCCTCATGTCAAAGCCAGCATAGTTTCTGTGGCACCGACAAATTAATCCGCAGATTTTCGCCACAGCGTGCAAAGAGCTGATGGTGAGAGCTGTTATTTTACAATGTTAAGCACACTTTTATGCACATTCCCTCCTTATCTGCTCCAGTGGTTCTCAAACGGGAGGTCTGCAAACCTTGCGGGGGTTTGCAGAGGTATTATAGCGGTCCGCAAAGCCCTGCCTCATGAGTCAGGCCCGTCAATAAAAGTTGTCTTTTTTTCAGATTGAGAAGAAACATTTCAAATTTCGGGTGAGTTTTTCTCGTGTGTATGTCAATGAGAGAAGTCTACTTCACACTAGCCTTTAGTTATATCCATTTATTAAATCATTATCATAACTAACCTACCGTATTTACTCGCACAATGAACGCACTCGCGTAATGAACGCACCCCCAAGTCGGCTCTCAAAATTTCGACTTTTTTTTCCCTCGCGTAATAAACGCACCCCCAACTCGGACGTCAAAATTTTGACCCCCTCCCTCCACGCGCGCGAAATGAACGCACTTTTCTATCCTGGTGCAGCGAGGTCGCGAATGCATGTGCAGCGTGAGCGAACAAAACGCCTTGTGAAACGCGTTAAAAAAATAAAAAAGATCCAACAGAAGCAAAAAAAAAAAGCATAAGAGATTTTTTTTTTTTTGCACAGCGCAGTTTGGATTTTGGGTTGCGCGCCGCGCGCAAGGAGTTAAGAAAGAGAAGCGGAGAAGCCCTCGCCTAAGCAAAGCGAAACAAAACAGCTTGCGAAAGGCGGCAAAAAAAAAAAAAAATCCACGGAACCAAGAGAAAAGAAAAAAAAACAAAGAGCTTTTTTTTTGCTTTTTTTTTTGCACAGCGCAGGTTGGTCGCGAGCCGCGCGCGTCGCGCAAGAAGATAGGAAAGAGAAGCGGTGAAGCCCTCGCCTAAGCAAAGCAAAACAACTTGCGAAAGACGGCAAAAAAAAAAAAAATCCACGGAATTAAGAGAAAAGAAAAAAGCATAAAGAGGAGCTCTTTTCTTTTTTCGCACGACGCAGTTTGGTTCCAGGGTCGCGCGCCGCGCGCAAGGAGATAAGAAAGAAAAGCAGAGAAGCCCTCGCCCAAGCAAAGCGCACATAATGAAGGCATCCTGCCCTCGCCTCCTCCTCGCACTTTGGAAAGAGAAGCGAGAAGCCCTCGAAATGAACGCACTTTTCTACCCTGGTGCAGCGAGGTCGCGAAAGCATGGGCAGCGTGGGCAAACAAAACAACTTGCGAAAGGCGGGGAGGAAAACAAACAAACACAGAAGCAAGAAAAAAAACATAGAGAGGGGCATTTTTTTTTTTTGCGCATCGCAGTTTGGCTTTGGAGTCTCCGCGCCGCGCGCAAAGAGATAAGAAGTTACGTCGATTTTTGCGGGATAAAAGGTCCGTTCATTATGCGAGTAAATACGGACGCAAAACTTTTACCTCGCGTAATGAACGCACCCCCAACTTTGCCTCGATTTTTCGGGAAAAAAAGTGCGTTCATTATGCGAGTAAATAAGGTATACCTTTCCCTTCCCCTAACCATGAACAGGGTCCTCCATCATGGAGCGCTGACCCAAAAGGGGCCCACGGAACATAAATGGTTAAGAGCCACAAATCTACTCGAGTTACACACAACACGGCCTAGCGGTCACTTAAGTATGTAGGAAAGAAAGCACACTGCATACAAGGTTCAAGATTTTCTGCTAAACACTAAAGCTATATCGGGTACTGTTACGAGTGGTGGCTTGCTTTACATCTCATAGTACAAGCAAACAGAGTTCTCAATGAAATTTACCTCGGCCGACGTGGATCGGGCTGACGGCGTCACCTTCCGAGCGCTGCGGAGACGTCTCCCTGCTTGGCAGGCTGGGGGTGGCAGGAGGGGGAGGCCGGGGAGGAACGTTCCTCGAGAAGCGGCCTGCGGAAGCGACGGAGCGTCAGGGGCCGCCACGTGGCGGCCATTCACACCAGACAGTTAATTAAAAAAGGCACGAGGTACACCTAAACCCTTCTTATGAGTCATGAATGGGAAAGCACGCACGCCGCTCTCGCTCCCTTTCTTTACTCTGCGGTGTACAACGCGCTGACCTTGGGCGTGGAACGGTGGAGCCGCTGCCTCGCAGACACGCTGTGCCATCGGGTGAGCGATTGTTCAAACTGTCGTGTGCCTTGTGGCGTGAGGAAGCAACAGGGCAACGTAGTCCCCAGCAGAACAAACCCCTTGGTTTATTCCATGCGCCGTATATAATGCCACGGGCCGTACAACCGATTAGAGTGCGAGCGAACGCGGTGATCAGTGATAAGATAACACAACAGTGTGACAACACATTTAGGATGACACCATACAAACTAACGCGACAGCGGCCAATGGGAGCCTCGTTGACGCGTCGCCAGCTAATGGGACTGAAGTGTAAAGGGTGCCGTTGGCTAGCTTTGCACGTGGTTTCATTAAGGTGCTGTTTTGCATGGCTTGAAATGCTGATGACGTCGGCTCGCTCCACGAGACAGTTAATGCTTTCGCATTAAAAAACGATGAAGTCCAATAAGGCTCTATTTAAGAACCTTACGTCTCGAAGCCTACTCAAATCTTCTCCAGGGGTGACTGCGGCAATGGCCGCGCGTTAAAGGAATGCTGAACTGAAATTTGGATGTCGCAAAACAAGGCCGCTGACGCAGTGAATGGGACGCTATGAACTCCAAAACATCACTCATACATTGACATCTCAAACAAAGGGCCATACTGTTGGAAAAGAAGGGCGCGATGAAGTGAGGGCTATGATGTCATTGTCCCCATGGAAAATGTGAAAATGAGGGCAAGTGGCTCCTCGCATCTCTCCTCTTCACTTCGGTTCACCAGCTCGACAGGATGTAGCAAGGAGGAAAGGGAATGAGAACCGTGACACGACTCATCTCGTCGGCCGTGTTCAATTGGGCAATTCTTTTCCACAAATACGGCAATCCGTTAGAGACATTGCTGTACGAGTGAGGTTTTTGGGTTTGGCAGCATCCCGCCTATTCGTCCAGCCTTGCTTTGTGAGCCAGAAATTTCGGTTCAACATCCCTTTAAAGGAGTGGGAACTGCAAAGAAAAAAAAGTGTATTTTTAAACAAGCCTAATTGGGACAACCATGTCACAAGACAATTTTTCCGCCAAAAACAAAATTTTTTACAGCAATATTTATTGCGCGAGACTGATTTTAGTTTGCGGCTATTTCGTCCGTTTTAAATCGCGCGCCACAAAATTCCTATTACACGTCACGGAGTGGCTGCCATACGTCACGGAGTGACGTAGAACAGCCACTCCGCGCGCGTCGAAAGAGCGGGAGTTTCAAATGTGGAGAAGTTGTGACTCCGACTAAATTACGTCCTGTGGCGTAAATATTGCTAGAAAAAATTCGTTTTTTCGCGGAAGATTTGTTTTGTGACATGCTTGTCCCATATAGGCTGTTTAAAAAAACACTTTTTTTTCTTTGCAGTTACCCTTTAAGGAGCAGTACCTTCGTTTTCATCTGCTTTTACAGTGGTCCATCTCTTTTTGAGTTGGTAATGTCTCAAAGCCCACAGACGTAGGCAGACGGTAAAGTGCCGTAGGGACCTATCTATGTCTTCAGGTGTAGTCTGTATGTGCCATGATTCCAGGAATAGTCTATAGGTGGTTAGTTTTAATGTTGAGAAGTCTGAACGTTAAAAGGGAGGGGCTTATGGGCTTCAGCCTCCCCCTTCCCCCACCAAAATCCAGCCAACCCATTCAGCACTCTCAGCAACCCCCTAAAAAAGTTCCAGGCCATGCCACTGGTTCCCAATTAGGGCTTGGTTGGACGTCCTACTCTTTTAATCATTCCGCCCAACCAGACAGGTCCTCTGCTAAATGTTCACATTCCAAACAGTTCATTGGTAAGGAAGAAGGAGAATCACGTTAACGACCGCCGTTGCACTTCACCTCCCACTGGTTTCAAGCTTTAAAGTGTCGGCTGTTATAACAGGTTGATCCTTTGTTATGTGGTTAACAAAGAGACTCTTTGTTCTCCTGTACGCACTGGTAACATCGTTTTCTCATGAAACAAACACGCTCCGTGCGTTTCCATGGCTTCCCCAGAAAGCAAGCCAGTAGGCTAGCCCCAAGAAATCCAGCACGAGAGATGGGAATGGTGACTAGGGAAACCTAACTACTCTTCAATTGTCACCTCGAAAAATAAACGCTCTACTTCTACGTTTCTCTCCTTTTCTGAATTTCGAGAAATACCAGGTATAGAACCCCAAACAAACGACCCCACTTATGACACACCCATATCCCAGAAGACAAAACAGAATGTCATTCCGTCTTCGGACTGAAAACAAAAATCATGAGCCATTCCATTTTGTGAAAGTGGATGACCAGCGAAGCTGTTTAGCACACAACACAGCCCCGCCCCGAGGAGCCGGAGGAAACTAGACACGCGACGGGACCGTCACCCAGCGGAAAGTAGACACGCGCGACAAGACCGCCACCCCAGGAGAGGGGTAGGAAAGGAATAGGGGTGTGCGAATATTCGAAACTTCGAATACTTCGCGAATAATGCTTGCTATTCGATTCGATTCGCTTCGCACTTTCGCTGTTCGAAGTATTCGAGTTCTTCGAATACTTCGGAAACTACGAATAACGCGGAACTCGCCGATTAGTGTCAACTTGCGGTCGAGTTCCCTGTCTTCTTTTGGACAAACATTTTTTTATATGATGCACTGGAAAGTTATTTGCGGTAGCGCGATCTGTCCTCTGCTTGCCATGACGTCTGGATTTCGAAGTTGGCGAAGTGGTCGTGACGCAAACGGTGCGATAGATTTGATGAAGTTTGCAACGGCACGTGCATCGTCGTAAGCACAAAGCACAAACGCGACGGACCACTTTCACAACTATGGATTCGGATATGAATTTTCGGCTGACCTCGGCTATCGGCAATATCTGGCTCGTGTTATTTTCCGCTTGATTTTCCGGTTCATCAGTTTGCCGGTATTCCTTTTATATGTTTCTACCCGTTTTCACTGATAGAAATAACTTGCTCTCTCCGAAAAAAAAACAAAAAACGATGTATTTTTGATTTATTGCTTCTTTGTGTCACCCTCTATCGGCAGAACTATTGCACACGGAAAGAGATGGCGCAAAGTCAAGGCGGCTGCGCGGCTCAATCGCACGATTAGCACCATTAGCACGATCTCCAAAAGAAAATTAGGTTGTGTGTATGTTTATACAGCCTAGAACTTGGTCTGCCTCCAGGGGTGACGAGTCTCCTAGCTGTAGATGAGAAATTTAGCCAGAGCACAACCGCTAGCCTGGGGTCTTTAACGTGCACCACGCAGTAGTGATACGCGACCGCACGCCGATACGATGCTCATCCAGATCGAAACGGGCAGGGGTGGGGATTAAACCCAAGATCCTAGGTTCCGCAGCGCGAGCTTTCGCTCCAGGTGCTCCGAGCTGGTGTGCTCTAGCCCACTCGGCCGCCGATCCCCCCAGCACGATCTCCAATTCTGCTGTTGCCTGCCGACCCGCCTCCGCTTGTGTACTTCGGTTTACGTTCACGTGGTTGCGTTCACCCGCGTAAAAGATTTTGCACAAAGTCGGTGCAGCTGCGCGACGCGGTCTTCGACTTTGTATTGTGGCTTGCCGACCCGCCATCGCTTATGTACTTTTGTTTACGTTCACGTAGTTGCGTTCGTCCGCGACGCGATTTCCGACTGCGTTGTGGCTTGCCGACCCGCCTCCACTTGTGTACTTTCATTTCCGTTCTGTAGCTCTGTAACTTCACTCCTTGAATGGTGCTTTACTGGGTGATCTTTTATTTGATCTTTATTTTTTCGGTCACATGTGTGACATTCTTCTTATTCCAGTGAAATTGACCTTTTCATAAATGTTTGGTGAAAAAAAAATATTCCAGTTGTGTTTTGATTGAGCATTCTTGTTTAGGAGGCAGCACTGCTTCTAGAGATTTTTTCTAATATAACTTGTGATTCAATTCAAATTAAATTTACATAGTAATCTGCCATTACAATCTGACTACAAATATGTACTTGGTTCTGATGTAACCTAATTAGTTTTGTTATAATTGAAAATTTAATTTGTAAAGTTTATGGGAAGAATTAAGACGAATTGAAATACTGAATTAAGAAAATAAACATATATCAGTGAACTAAAAGGTATGTGGAATACAGATAGGCATAAATGAAAGCCCTAGGATGCTTTTTAAACGTTTTAGAACACTGTTCTTACTACTTAGTATATTTTTGCCTCAAGGAGCAGTGTCTCCCCTTAATTCACATCAAATAGAAAATATTTGTTTTCAAAAATGTTCTTATTCGAAACTACTATTCGTATTCGAAAATATTCGATTCGATTCGATTCGTAACATTTATTATTCGATTCGATTCGCTTCGAAAGATTTCAATATTCGCACACCTCTAG
>JAZHYW010050774.1:0-14954 GCA_037355805.1 Ixodes ricinus | reverse complement strand
ATGTATTGCTGATTGAAACGACTACGCCAGTTCTCAAAGCGTCATTGTGAGCATGGCTTGCGTGCGCGTTTTTGGAACGCCATTTCTAAATCTGGATAAAAGAAAATGAGAAAATTTATCACATATATATTATATATGAAAATAATTACATTTGTGCAAATAATCTTAGCCGGTCTGACCCATAATAGTAATTGCTGTCAATAATGGAAATCCAATATAACCCATAAAATCAATAAAAATTAAAAAAACAATTAACGGATTTAAGTGAATTAACCTAATTACCATGACGCGTGGTCCTCATCTCATGTCCGTCAAGGATGATAAATACATGGTGAAAAACGGGACACGCTCTCATCAAACGTTTTTTTTTTCAATCTGTCCGATTTAAAAATTATAGACCATGTATACAGGGTGTTTCACGAAAGGTGGACAAATTCGATATTGCGAAAACTGCGCGTTGCAACAAAAAAGGCCGCTAGTGTCGCCTGGTCCTGGGCCAGGGGCCTATCATGAGATGAGACTATTAAAGTCCGGGATAATTATATTGTTGGGCATTTTACTGCAGTAATTAACTTTTTTTAATATTGGGTTTAAAGGCATGATTTCAATCAGAAAATTGCTCAGGCATCATCGCAAAAAAACACTAAATCAATAAATTGCAGAATGATAGAAGGCACGCGAAGCATTTTACGATTAGCTCTGAAAACTCCGTAGAAATCTCGACGGGTTTTTAAGTTCTCGGTCCGATATGGCCGGAGCGCATCTCAGCCCCGGCGGCACCGCGCAACTCAGTGGAGAGATAGTGCAACCAGCCTCTGCTGCTGTCGCGCGATGGCAGCGCCATCGCCTTCCGGGATTGCAGTAAAGGAACGTGATACAGAGATTCGCAGCCAACTGGAATAGCGACGCGGCGGCATCGTGGGAAACAGACGCGCAACGCGCCCACTGCCGCCTGGCGCTCTGTCGCAGCAACCGCCCGTACCAGGCGCAGCGACCGCCCGGTGCTATGGCTGAGAGCGCAGCGTTCCTCTCCAGGAGCAGCCAATCCGGCGCGCGCGGTGTTGCCATGTTGCGTATCACCTACCGATTAAGGCAAATTCCGCTTCCCGGTGCGTGAGCACCGTCCTGATGCCGAAGAGAATTTTAAAGTATCTGCTCTGTCGGGTGTCGCTACAATATAGCTTACGTTAATAATTACTTAATTGCTTTTAGACCCAAAAAGCTCAAGCGAATAATTACCTAATTGCTTTTAAGGAAGTTCGACTAAACTTTTAAAGCTGTCGTAGCTAGCTTTGGTTTATATAGACGCCAAATTTAAAACAATTTCGCCGATTAAGGGGGATCTCACTCCGCTCATGTCACTCAATGGGCAAATTTCGTTACACAAACCTGAGTTTCAGGAATGCACGAGGGTATTCATTCTTTTGGAGGTTACTTATGAAGACGTAATGAATGTTGTACGGCCCTTGGATTTTTCCTTGAGAGCGCTGGAGATTTTTAATAAAATCCAGAAATATGACCGTTTTGACATGTTTTGAGCGCGTTTTGAGGCATTTTTGAAAATACAATTATTTAGAAGACAAACGGGACAAAACGCTTGGCCGTACGTACTAGGGGTGCCTCTAATCTTAATTTTAAGATTACGACGAGAAAACAAAATACTGTTGTATTTGCGTATTTGTGTAAATAAAATTACCCTATTAATATTATTTCCAACGTGTTAAACGAGATGGCGACACAAGTACTAAATGCCTCAAACCGGGAATTTTATTGTTGTTGCTGTTTTTCTCTCGAGCTCGAATTCGACCGCGATGTCTGGTTGCTCGGGGATCGGTAGCACGTGTAGTGAAAGCTCGCGCTGTAAAGCTCACTGATCGTAGACTCAATCTCCCGCTTCTGTCCATTTCAATCTGGATGAGCATCGTACCGGCGTGCTGTCATGTATCACTATTGCGTGATGCACGTTAAAGACGTCAGACAAACAACGGTATACTGCACTGGCTTTCATCTCCAACGAAGACACCAGACGCCCTCGGGGCTGACTAACTTCCCGCTGTATAAACATACACACAACAAAATTACAATTGATGGCTCCGTTGGTTGGCACTTTTTGAACAATGCAAAAAAGAATAACTAACGTGCCCATTAGTGACCGACCCGAGGTTCCGCAACTTTGTCGCGAAGCTGCCACACACCTGCGATCAACTTAGACCCCTCCTTCGTGATGCCTCACAGTACATTATCAGTGCCCCACATTATATCGCACTGTATTATCATTATCATCCCCTATACGGGCCTCTCCGGCATTCATTGTACGGGCTACATGCCTCTCTGTGGCACCTGCTCTTACGAGCACAAATAAAAACATACCTACCTGCAAACGAATATTTTGGTTTTATGTGTTACATCAGTGAAAGCGCTCGTGTTCCTCGATGACACGGGGGAAATATCGATGCTTGCAAGTGCTGGCGAAACTACATTCTGACGAACAGTAAGAATTAATGCCATGCATAATAGGGTGTTTAATAGCCCATACACACAGTTGCGTTTTAGTTCTTTTGACTGCGTTGCGCCAAGAAACGAAAGCGAGTTACGTGCGCATGTATGCTTCGTATGAAGCGTGGAAGAGTATCTTGGCACGCGACATACGAAGCAGGCATGTCCTGGTTTTTCGCAGCTGCAAAGCACTCAAACCATTGTGACTCAAACACACACAAACGCTCTCAAGCACAACTGTTTATGAGTCTTCAGAAGATCGCTACCGCCTGCCGCTAAAACCTCTTCGTGTTGTAAAAGTAGCGCAAGGTGCGTCGATGCAAGAGGCACGTGCCACGTGCAGCCCTTGGGAAGATCATGCCGACACAGCGCAGCACTGAGCTAGATTTCAGACGCCATGCATGTTCTTCCCAGAAGTGGCGCCCGGCACGTGTCTCGAGCATTTCTACAACAATGATAGGCGCTACTTTTCCCAGGCTTTACCTACCGCGGCCACGTTGTACTGCTCCTGGTACACGTTGTACCAACGTGTACCACTCCATCTGGGAATTCTGCCCCCTACCCCCAGTGAGGGTATCACCCCTTTCCTTCCCCCACCTTTCCCTCCTGGGAGGCGGCCCTATCCGGCACAAAGCTCGGTGACCAGCAGCGACTGGTTGAGCGAGCCCGCCGAATCTGGGCGGCCATCCGAGCCCTGCAGGACTAAGGGCACCGACCAGGGACCGCAAGGTCCTTTCACTTTTCGAATATTAAAGTTTATGATGATGATAATGATAGAGCATGCTTCGAAGTAATATTGCGAGCTCCCGGTTGTACTGCCGCTCTGGGCAGTTGTGGGATCGCTATGCTCATGCCCAAGTCCAACGAGAGTTACTAATAGAAACAACCAACACCGACACGCCCCAAACAAATGAGTCACGCACTCCAATGTATCTTTGACAGACTTACAATCGCTCGTTCTTACTTCAAAAGCCCCGAGAGACAGCAAGCTTGTCAACGATATATTTGCGTGCGTGCTTCATTTGTGATTGCGTGTGTGTTTATACTGCTTGAAGTTAGTCTGCCTCAACTGGCGACTTGTCTCTCAGCTGTAGACGAGCAATATAGCCAGTGCAGTACAGCCGCCAGCCTGGAATATTTAACCTGTACCACGAAGTAGTGATACACGACCGCACGCAATGATGCTCATCCAGCTCGAAACGGGCAGGGGTGGGATTGAACCCAGGATCCCTGGATTCTGCGGAACGAGCTTTCGGTCCACGTGCTCCGAACTGGTGTGCGCTATACTCTATTTCACCTTAAGGCCTGTTCACACATGCTGCGGAGCGCTACAAGCGTAGCGCTTATCTCGCGCTCACCAGCTTTGTATCGCACCGTCAAAACTGTTACTCATGGCAGACGATAAGTAGCTGACGGCACGTGAGGAGCGCTACATCAGCGCTTCGCTGCATGTGAGAACCGACCTTTATGATGTACCGCAAGAAAGGCTACAAGCGCGAGCTCCTTGCTCTGGGGCGCATCTCGGCGGCACAAGCTCTCGTGCATTAAAGGCAGCTGCCAACGCTACGAGCTCGCGCTTCTAGCCTTCGCTGCGGTACAACATAAGGTGAAACAAAGTATAGCTCACTCGGTCACCGATCCCCCTTTATCTGTCTGGACCACCGTGGTCTGGACTAAAGCCCTTCGATGTGTTTGTATTTGTCTTGTAAGTACCGTCAAGTGCGCCAGTGCACGAGGCCCATGTCTCGAGTGGCCCTTCGAAGCAGTTGTCGGCGCTGGTCGGCGCAGCACTGAAATGAGCGGCCCTTGGGAGCGAATGGCAGCGGAGCACCCGCTGCTCGCGTGTCTTGCGCGTTTCCACAACAATGGTTGGCGCTACTTGTAAGCTTGAATTTTATCAAAGGAATTTAGTCTGCACTTGCCAGCAGCGCCTTCAACTTTAGGAATCTACAAGAGAGTAGACTTCGAGTGCAACATGGCTTTGTGTATTTGAGGGGTTTTTTTTCGCTGGCAGGCAGCGTGACGTAAAATGTCTTTCTTGCCATACCCACTGCCAATGTTGTCAGCTGTTGGGCAGCTTCTGCGCGCGATTGTGGACGAGTTGTAGAGCCGCGCCAGTCGCATGGACAGAGAACTCCTTGGTACAGTTCACGGGTGGGAAACGGTTGCTTCTTGTTGTTTTTGACACGCCACGCAGAAGTGTGGACCTCGGCCGACGGTCGCGCTTTACTGCGCCAGTGGTCGCAGTTTCTTTAGCTGCTGCTTCACTGTCTCTGAATTGCTCGCCGTGGAGATGGCGGTTTCTATAATGTCAGGTCTGCATTGAGTTGAAGTTTTTCACTCAACATGACAATGTTGAGTCCCACAACGAGTTTATTTCTTATTAGCTCTTCTTTCTAGTTCTGCTAGTCGCACGATCTCCCTGTCATCTTGTAGAAGTCCTGACAAAGTCGCCAGCAGTTTCGTTTGCCTCTTGTTTGTGCCTGTGGAACTTGGCCCGTTCGTAGATAACATTCGTACGCAGCAGGACGTTTTTCGCGAATGCTCGCATCACGGCATCGCAGTTAACTTTTTCAACGTCCGTCCGTTTGAGCGAGGCCAGCACGTCTTCCGCCTTACTGTGGAGTTAAAAGATTGGCCGCATCTCCATGTGGTGAATGATGCTGGATAGGGGCGAAGCTCTGGTGGTGCTGGCCTGCGTAGACGTCTGAGCCGCAGTCACGCCGAGCCTTTTTTTCGTTTTCATCCAGGCCAGAAAGAGAATGCAGGTACGAAAACGCGGTTATATACGCATTTGAGCATTTGACCGCAGCGCCCTCTCGTCTATACACGCTGAGCCAATGCATGCAAAGTTTAACGCGATTATATACGCATTTGACCGTGGCGCCCCTCTCCTGTATAGACGTTGAGCGGCCACATGCAACATTTCATCCATAACATCCCCGTGCCTCCTTGAGTTACTACCACACCTCGGTGGTCCCCTACTCGTCCGCCAGGCCGAGGCCGAGTGGTCAGGCGCAATGGATTAGAAATTCATCGGAGTCTCGCCCACACGGGTTCGAATCCTGTCGACTTCCCGCAAAAAGTAATATATTTTTCATCTTTTTTATATTTTTTATCTTTTTGTTTTCCCTGCACGAGCACGTGAGCACGTAAGCTCACAAGTGCTCATGAGTACCTGAGCTCATCTAACAGGAGCACGAGCTCGGACGCCGGAACTATGGACCTACGGACATCACAGTTCCCTAAGCGAGCTTCGTCCCTAAAATATACAGCACCATGCTGTAAAGATAGTCGTGCAGATCGTACTGTCACTCTATCATGCGAACATAGAGGTAGAAAAGTCATTGTCGTGCATCTACTGTTGTGTGAAAATGTTTGTCTAGTATATTGTGTCACTAGAGCAACGCCTTCACACAGAAGGCAAAAAAAAGACCAAACCAGAGATACAGGGATCAAAAAGAGCACAAGACAACACGGCCTGTAGTTTGACCCTTTGTCCAGATTATCTTCGCGGTTTTAATGCAAACTAATGTATGAAATATTCATTAGCAGACATCAGTGCTCCTCAACCATGGATGTTTCGCGCGGACCCCTTGTGGATCGGCGGGAGATGATGGAGGACCCCGTTCGCGGTGAGGGGAAGGGAAAGATATAGGTTAATTATGATAGCGATTTATTAAATGGATATAACTAAGGGCTAGTGTGATGTAGACTTCTTCTATTGACATATACACGAGAAAACTCACCCGAAAATTTGAACGTTTCTTCTCAATTTGACAAAAGACAACTTTTATTGCCAGGCTTGACTGAGGAGGCTGGGCTTCGTGGACCTTAAAGGGTCCGCGGACCTTGAGAACCACTGGTATGCATAATTCACAGTGCATTATGACCTTGGTACGAGGGGTGTTCTTTTAATGATCTTGTATTTTCGCTGCCGATACCGGTGACTTAGAGGTAGGTAGATATGACAACTTTCTCGATATATTCCCCCGGTTGCCGAATGCACTTGCACCATCGGTGCATCAGTTTTTTAGGGGCCTGCCGTTACCATTTTTTGGTAGAGCGGCATACATACGCCTGGGCAGCTGCATCTAACTGATCAATGACTGCAAAAGGGCGCGTCGGAAAAAAGTCGATTTCTATCAGGCATCGGCTCATTACGGTGTCGCGTGCGCCCACGTGAAGTTGTGATTTGCCGGGGCCAATGGGGTGATGCCATCTTTTCGACGCGTCGTGCGATCCGCCGGACGTTTGGTCCTGCTTAGGTACGACTCGACTTGACTCCCCGTGTCATTGATGAGCCGGAAGAAGTTGTTCAGGTGGGGGATGGGAGGGGGGGGGGTGACGCAGAACTTAAAAGTGGCGCCAGCAGGACACTAGAAAGCTGGTGTGTGAATAACAAAATCTCAGGATACGAGAAATTTCTTTATAAAGAACCTGTCACCCCGATTTCGAATCAGCTCACCAGAATAGAGAAGTCAAGGATAAACTACTCACACCATGAACCAAAAATGGCGACCATACTGGGAGCTTGGCGCAACTTTGTCAGAATCTAATGAATGCACTACTTATAAAACAGAAGTATAGGCCTGTAGCTCCCAAGGTTAGAACAATGCCACTAGAGAGCAAACTAAGTAAGTTTCCGAGAGAAGAGGCACGTGATTTTCAGCCCGGGTAAATAAACTATGCATCGCAGAAAGCTCAAACTCAGTGAGAATGTGACACTAGCGGTTGGGATTGATAGACGCGGAAGCTTGAAAACGTAACGTTACCTAGACTAAAAAGAAAAGATTGAGGAACACGATATTTTGTTTGAGTCGACGTTTACCTAAGCCTAATATCGTCAAAACAAGAACTGACGTTATGAACGCTTCTGGGATTTATATGAGTGAAAAACATTTGTCAGCAAGAAAGAGAGTATTGTTTTCTTTCTTGCTGACAAGTTCTTTTTTTCTTTTTTTTTACTGAAATAAGAATTACAGGAGCCCGCAGTGTTACTTTTTGTTTGGGCGATGTTAGGCTTAGGTGCCCGTAGCCTCAGAGACAATGGACCTTTTCCGAGAAGCGTTCTGCGCACGCGAGCGCCCGATGCCAAGCGGCGGAAGTTGGCACCAAAAATCGAGGAAATTCGGAAGGAGGCTGTAGATCAGCGAGTAGAAAACGTAATTGCAGCATACATATAATTGTGTTACGCAAAAAAAGAAAGCGGACGGAAAGAATAACAGGACGTTTAAGTGGACGCCATGGATGCCCCACTTGGACGGCGCGTTGGGCACGCCCCGCTGCTCAGGGAACGAAGAAACTGGTAGCGTAGCTCCCATTATCGATTGGTAGCGCAGGTAGGTCCCTTCCTCGATTTTTAGTTCGTGCAGCCACCGCCTGGTGCCGTCGGTATGTGAAAAAGGTCCATTATCTTTTGATCCAGGTAACGTCATGTCTCAAACTTCCGCGTTCTTTCCAAACCGCTATCACCTTCACAGAGCGTTTGACCTTTCTGCGATGCATAGTTTGCTTACCTGGGCCAAAAAACACGGTTCTCTTTTCCCAAAAACTAAACGTGTCACAGAAAGACAAAAGCAAAACAAATAAGTTTTTTTTTTTTAGTTGCAAAAATTGAGCTATGCACCGCGGAACGCTCATTCTGCGACCTAATATAGCGATAGAGGTCCGAACCAGATGCCAGTGTTTCAGCACTAACCGTTATCTTATGCAAAAGTTATAAGTGATTTCGTGGAAGTTTCAGTGGGAACATGGGGCCCATTTTGCCCGCCTTCGGTAACTGGCCTCATGGAGCTTCATGTAATGGAGGGCTGGGTCTGCAGTCATTTTCCCCATTATAATATCATGAAATCACTCAGCTTTTTAATAAAATAAGGGTTAGTGCTCAAATATTGGTATCTGGTTCGGACCTCTCGCACTACATTTGGGTGGAAAATCAACGTTTGGCAATGCATAATTTATTTCTGCAATAAAAAAAAACTTTTTTTTGTAATACTGTAATAGTGGCCTTTGAGAGGGGGGTACATAGTAGCAAAGTGCCCCCCCCCCCCCCCCCGGGGGCACTTTGTATTTGACTATTTGTATTACATTTTTAGATTCTCCCTACGCGTTCGTCCGCGCCCAGCAGAGATACGCGAACGGATAGCAGATGACAAAATGAAACAAAGATTCGTTTGCCTATAACACTTTTTTAGAGAACAAAAAGTTCGTTTGTTTCTAAATGCGAACTGAAACGGCGTTACTGTTCGTATATTTCCTTAAAATCATTATTTGCCGCGGTTATCCTGCTCGCCGCCAGTCTCTCTCCGGCCCCTTGATGTTTTCTTTACAAGCAGCGCAAACCATTGTTGTGGAAACACGCAAGACACGTGCAACAAGCGGGTGCTCCGCCGCCATTCGCTTCCAAGGGCTGCTCATTTCAATGCATCGCCGCCATTTGCTTCCAAGGGCCGCTCGAGACACGGGCCTCATGCACTGGCGGATTTGACGCCATTTGCAGAGACAAACGCAAACACAGCGAGCAAGGTGCGTCGATGCGTGCGCACGTGTGACGTGCAGCCCTTGAGAAGATCATGGCGGAACAGCGCAGCACTGAGCTAGATTTCAGACGCAATGTTCTTCCACGAAGTGGCGCACGGTACGTGTCTCGAGCATTTCCACAACGATGATTGGCGCCACTTTTCCCAGGATAGATGGACTTTACTCCAGACCTCCGGGGCGCGGGTTTTGCAAACCAGTATTCAGACGAAGAGCAGGCCGATATAGGACATAGGAAGTGCAAAACTGCCACTTTATTTCTTTTATTTTTTATTTTCTAGCTTTAAAAAAACTGTAAAAATAGACTTCTTCTTTTATTGTGCAAAACAAAGTTTACGTTTTAAATGTGGTGGTCCAAACGGCCGCACCGCCGCACCCTGTGCTTTAGATAATTTCGAACGTGGTTGGAACTTCGAATCCAATGGGAAATCAGAGCTTATTCTACGTTATGTAAGCCAATATAATCTACGCTTGTACTGGCTCGTATATCGTGCTGCCTGTTGGCCGCTTCCGGCAGCGGCGGACGCAGAGCGAAGAAGATCTAGCTCGAGACCGGCGCCGAACAGCCCGTGGCCCGAGCCCACCTCGAGGGTGCAACCTGCATGCGCAGCTGCGAGCATGCAACTCGTTTGTTCCGGAAAAATTCCGCGCCATCTATGAGGATAAGGGTACAAATAAATAGCGGTTGCCTCCCCGACAGTTTGATACTTTACACTAGGGATGTCGCGAACCACCCCTGGAGTTTGATTTCGAAAGGTTTCGATATTTTCTGAAGCGAACTGATGTTCGCATTCGAAAAATTTCGATATTTTTGTACCGACCGAGGTTCGATTTCAAAAAATTCGCAACTTCTCGATCACTGTGGAGTTTCGATTTCAAAAAGTTCGAAGCTTTCACGGTTTCTAAAAATGTCTGGTTCGAATATTTCGAATATTCTTTTACTTGAGGTTCGATAAATTCGAAGATTTCGAACTTTCCTAACATAAAAATGCGAGATATTCGAGAAATTTGAATTTCTTCGGATCTGAAGGTCGAAAAGTTCGAAGATTTCGAAATTCGCTGGATATAAAATTTGAAAAATTCTAACGCTTCGAATTTGTATAAACATAAAGTTCGAAAACTTCCGAAGATTTCGAATTTATTTCTACAAAAAGTTCGAAAAGTTCGAAAATTTCGATTCTTTTTAAAGCTAATTTCGAAAAAAAAAAAAAAACTTTGAAGATTTTGAATTCTTTCAAAATCAAGTTTTCAAAGTTCGAAGTCCGGTTTTGATGTTCCTCCACAATTTCAGTTTGAAATAACGTTTTCACGGCTCACTGGTTTTCACGAAATCAGGTTTAGAAAAGTTAGGGTGTGATATTTAGACTCCGCGAAGTTGGTCAGGTTTTAAATGAGACGACGAGTGTCCCGGATGTGCTGGAATATTTGCCAGTGAAGAGTGACGTGTGACCATAGATCAGTAATTTTGACCGCCAGCCCGGGGGGGGGGGGGTCTTTTAACGCATAGCGCAGTAGTGATCACACGAACGCGCTGTTTTACGATACTCATCCAGTTCGAAACGGCCAAGGACGGGCAGGAAGGAGGTTGAAGGCTCAGAAAAACCTTGAAGCGATCTGGCAAACTACCTCCCCACCCCTCGCACGCTGGTAGTAATCCGATCGAGCGGTGCTCGAGTGTCGCTGACATGTACTAAGTTAAGTTTGTAATTGTAATGAAGGTTTATTTTCCGGGACGGAGGAAACGCCGAGCAAGAAAGCACAGGAGCAGACACAGCTCGAGGTCGAGAATCGTTTTACCTTACAAGTGGCGTCGGAAGACGAAGAACGGGGGACGGGGGGGGGGGGGGGCGGGTGCTCTCGCCCCGTTTCAGATATTTCGGACTATTAAAGAAAACAATACGGGGAAAGAGGGCGTGGTCGAGCTTATTTTAATCTGAAATTATTTATGTATATGTATAGCTACTGTCGCTCTTCACTGCATCGAAAATCGCGTAGAATCATAGATGATCATTGTCGGAAACTCGTTGTCAGAAGGCACTACTTGTCACATGCTTAGAGGTTCGAAGTTCAAAGCTATGTCTTTTGCGACCTAAATAACAGTGCCATTGGTAAAATAAAAATAAACATAACAATAAATGCGGGGATAAAAAGCTGAAAAAAAAATACTATAAATATCCCGCCGGAAGTGTTGTATTCTTGCATATTCAGAAGCTCAGAACTTCGAAACAAGTTTCTCCTACCAAAATGTGTACAGGCTACAAAAAACACTTCCCAAGAACGTAAAAAAAAAAAAATTAATGACGTGTTGAATTTGACCAATATTAGATATCTTCCCCATGAGTTAATTTTTTCCTCACCGTGAAAAAACAATAAATACATTATTTTGTATTCTGCAGATGGCCATTATATATACTGTCTGTGGTGTTAATTTCAATGCGATACCTCAAACTTAGACGAACAAAAACACCAAATTTAGGGCATAATTGACCGTAGATACATCTTTGGACATTTCTTCGAAACTCATCTTGAATAACAATATTTACATCTTACGACGACACTTGTCTAGGCTATACATGAGATCATTCTTAAAAAGTTTAACATCTCTACCGTCAGTGTTGGGCGAAGTACATGTAAAAGGTACCTCAAATAAAGTACAAAGTAAATGAGACTAGATGTACTTTGAGTAAAGCATTAAGTACACTGGCGCAACTTACTTGAAGTAAAGTACTATGAAATACAATGTACTCTTCAAAGTAAAAGTACAAGTATTTTAACACAATCTTTCATGATGCTCCTTCCCATTCCACTATACAGTGAATTTTTAACCGGTATGCATTGCCCAGGGGTAATCAGGGGTGCTTGACCTACTTTTCAAAAACAGCGGCGAATATTTGATAAAGTCAAGTGGCCACAGAGTGGTGATTTTCAGGAATGGAGCCAAATTCAGAAGTCCTTCTTCTGAATTTTGGTGCCCCTTGCACTGGATTGTTGCACCCAAGGGGGTTAAATGTACTAGGAGAAAGTATGACGTCAGCCCCGTAGCTTCCGCAAGCAACCCTCTCATAAAAAATCTCCTCTCCTAATGAAAAAAAAACTGAGTGTGCAAGCCAGCTGGTGATAATTAATTATAATGATGATGCCTGAGATTTGGGTGCGAAAAAATTAAAGAACTTTCAAATAGAAGAAAAAGACTAAAGAAAATGCCTGAAAACAGTGTGACATTCCTCTGTTTTCTTTTACTAAGTTTAATTTTTCGCACCACAATCTCAGGTGCTATATTATGATTAATTTTGCTCTCCTAATATTTTAAACCTCTCGCTTGCGCTGACCGACCGAGAAGTAGCGATAGTTCAAAAAGCTACGGGGAAAGTCGCCCCAGAACAAACGAAGCGAATAGTCGTCTGCTCGACGTTTCTCATGAGAGTAGAATATCCCTCCCAGTATTTCCTTCGGAGTTAACAAAGCATCGATTTCGTCATACAAATTTTACAAAATCAATTTTGGGGAGTGTCCTGTGAAGTGGAATTGTACTTTCCTCGCAAGGACCAGAAAAAGTACTTTCAGTAAAGTACAAGTACATACTCAGAGAATGTACTTCAAGTAAAGTACAAGTACATACTCAGAGAATGTACTTCAAGTAAAGTATAAGTACATACTCAGAGAATGTACTTCAAGTAAAGCACAAGTTTCCCTAAACCTTCTTGAAGTAGTACTTTAAGTACAATGTACTTGAAGTACTTCCCAACACTGTCTACCGTACATAGCTTCGGCTTTAGCGCGCTTCAAATATGGCACAAACGACAATCGTCAAAAACCCGTCGTCCTTCTCTCGCCCCTTCGGGAATTTATTTCTTTAAAACTGAGCTTGCCAGAACATTGTAATAAACGGCATTGTCTTTCGTAAGAGAACGCAGCACCGCATGTAAAAATTCGAGAAAAAAATTACGAATGTACCTCACTACTTGAATTCAAATTAGACCGTCCGCCGGTCTTTCGAAGTCCGACGAACGTCGAACTTTTACCTCAAAATTTGAAGATCGTCGAACTTTTGATTTTTCAGGAATCGAAAGGTCGAAGCTTTTTGGAATTCTCTTGATAAAATAGTTCGAAAGTTCGAAAATTGTCGAATTCCTTTGCGTAAGAAGTTGGAAAGTTCGAACTTTTTAGTGCAAGAAGGTTGAAAAGTCCGAAAATCTTCGACTTTTTGGTTTATCAAGGTCGAAAGTTCGACAAGCATCGAATTTCGCAGCGTAGGAAGTTTGAAAGTTCGAAAAGGATCGAAATTTCTAGCGCAATAAGTTCGACGGTTCGAAAAGCGTGGAACTTCTTAGTTTAACAAGTTCGAAAATTCGACTTCCGTCGAATATTACAATATAGAAAGTTCGAACATTCGAAATGTTTCGAAACTTTCGACCCACTTGATTCAATCATCGAAACTTCGGTCTCGAAAAAGTTCGCGCCATCCCTACTTTACACCCATGTTACGGATAGAAGGAACAGGACGCGGGATGGCCAAAAACGCGTTTTTCGTTTAAGGCTCGTCAAATTATGAGGCTCTGGGGAAATGCAGCATTCTGTGTTAAGTCCTTATTTCGAACTCTTTTGTTCGCCTTTGGCCCATTGAAAAGCATGCGCGAAGGGCCTTAGAACGCACCTGGTATCGCTGCTGCCGCAGCGTTCTTCCTGCAACATAAAGTTCGTCCGCGTTTTCCTTGCCGTCACCATGGCAACGAACGCCGAATGAATGGAAGCACGCACGGTACCGCCGCGTGAAGCCAGCAACAACTGACGCCATTTTACGAATGCCGTCTGCTATACTTCTGTTTCACCTTTATGTTGTACTGCAGGTAGGCCAGAAGCCCGAGCTCATAACGTTGGCAGCTGCCCCTTGGTGCACGAGACTTGTGCCGCCGAGGTGCGCCATGGAGCAAGGAGCCTCGCTTTTAGCCTTTCCTGCGGTACAACATATAGGTGAAACAGAGTATAGCTAGCCGAACGCGGTATGTCAGATCAACCGCATCTTCTGGTGCGCCGCTAGCAAAGACGACGAAGCTGAGACACGCCGACGGCGATCAAGCAAGCAACTACACCGCGGGACTACTGCAACAGCGGCATTTATTGGGATCAAAGGCCGCCTTCGCCGCTGTGCCGCTAGCAAAGACGACGAAGCTGATTCGTCACTTGCGCGTGTTCGCGCTTTTTAGAGCGCAGCTCTTAGGCGCCCGTTTCCGGCTTGAGCGGCGCCGCCGTCGCCGTCGGCGTAACCGCCCCAGGTCACGTGGTCCCCGAGGTCACGTGACCCCCAGGTCACGTGGTCCCCTGGTCACGTGAGCCCCCTGGTCACGTGACCCTCCTCTCCGGAGGGGATTGAAGAATGAGGGGAGGAGGAGGAGAGGGAGGAGGAGGATGTGTACACCCACCCCTGAGTACCCTTACCTCCTCCTCCTCAAGAGCCTGCGCTCCAATTCGGCGTTCAGGGAGTTGTAAACGGCTTTCATTTTTTTTTACATTTTATTCAGTAATGGACCAACTAGCCCGAACCCAAGTTTTAATGTGACGAACCTGGGGCACGCCTGCAACGGCGGCATTTATTACGATCCAAGGCACAGAAATAAGCAAGAACAATTTTTATTTATATCATAGCACGCGATATCCAAGTTGGGGACCACATGCCTTTGCTGGGACTTTCCTGTGAACTTTTTACAGAGACACCAGGTGCCGCATTCAGAAAACAGCTCCGTTTGCAAAAGGCCGTTTAAACCGCTACCAAACCTAAAACTGACGTAACGAGCACTTGACAAGTGGTTGGCGCAAAAGTCGTCTTTATGCATGGAGGCGGGCGACAGGCTCATCGCAGCGGATCACTCGAAGTCACCGGGGCCGTCAGAATCCTCGTCCGGTTAGCGTCGGGGCTATAG
>JAZHYW010050773.1:0-51517 GCA_037355805.1 Ixodes ricinus | reverse complement strand
TTCCAGAAGTGGCACGCGGCACGTGTCTCGAGCATTTTCAAAACAATGAATGGCGCCACTTGTCCCAGGATAGAGGGGCTTTAATGTGCGAACGAGCCTTTAGAATGCTACCCCACAGAAGTGAGCAGAATACAAAAGCCTAAAACGAAGAATCCCATGTTGCCCTATTTACGGAAAGTAACACCCCAGAGTGGGACCCCTCTGGAGTCACTGACGATTTGAGAAATGCAGGACGTGTAATGATCCCAACCAGGCTTCTTACTTTGTGGTTGGTGCTTCGGCATCCTTATCGGCTGATAGCGTAATCTCATTAAGCAGTGATAAGAGGCTTGGGACCCGCAAGGTTCGCGTTTCATGAGTCGCACTCCACGTTGGCCGCAGTGAGTGGCGCGAGCTTACGTACCTCTTCGAGGAAAGCACGCACCAAAGGCACCACCGCGTACGATGGTAGCTTCCAGAAGCCCTTTCGTAGAGCCCTGCAAAAAGTGCGTTGAGCGTTGCGTGCTTCACGGGCGCGAGCGCATGCGTTTTTTGGGAACGCCTTCCTTGCTCGAGTACTTGTAATTAACGGATAGTACAGACCCATGCCCTCACACGCGTGACTTGTGTGCTGGTGCAGTCAGCCTAAGTATTCGTACTCTCCTCACCGGAACGTGCACCGCAGCGAAGGCGAGAAGCGAAAGCTCCCATCTTTGGTACAGCATGGGGCTGTGTAGCCTACTAGTCTACATCTGAATTAGGACTCAAAAAGCGGGCGAGTTGGTGCACAACCATAATTAAAAACCTCGAGACGAAAGAAACAAGGACATGCACACTATATGCAGGTTGTCCCCCCCCCCCCCCCTCCAAAAAAAAAAAAATGTACAGGGTGTTTTTTACCGCAAAAATAACCTATGCATCGCCGAGCGCTCGTTTTCCGCACAAATGTTGTGCTGGAGGTCCGAACCAGATGCCAGAGTTTCAGCACGAACTGATATCTTATTAAAAAGTTATGTGATTTTCGGAAAATTTCAATGGGAAAACGGGGGATTTTGGCCTGTTTTCGGTTTCTGGCGCCATAGAGAGATCCGTCGGCCGCCATTCACCAATTTAAATTTCCAGAAAACCACCCTTTTGACTTCTGAATAAAATAACGGTTAGTGCTGAAACTTTGTCACCCGGTTGGAACCCCTAGCGATAGCTTCCGGTGGGAAATGAGCGTTGTGCGATGCGGAGTTTATTTTTGCGCTGAAAAAACCTTGTAAATGTTTTGGGGGACACCCCGTACATACACACACGCACACACACACACACAAACACACACAAAGTACGAGACGGGGGTATGTATGTCCTCTTTTTTGTGTCAAGGTTTTTAATTATGAAGGCTACATCATCAGATCGTAAGGAGCACGCTGTATTGGCGGAGGAAAGAACGCTGACTTAAGTTACGACGTCAGATGTTTCATAGATTCTGACTCAAATTATATGTTATAAACAGCGAAAAAAAAAACGTTTTGAGTAAAACTTTTTGATACTTGTACATCCACGCCTTGCGTTTCTCGCATGTATCCACAGTCATAGTTATGTGTACGCGGAGGCACGTGCCACTAGTGATTGCTGAAAAAGAAGAAAACACATGGCGTTTGGATGGCTTTCTTCAGTGAACAGCCGCCATTTTATACCATGGGCTGCAGAGGCCACGTGCTTCGGCCGTTTGCGTATTTGTCGCGAATTGCAAAACAAAACATATCAAGGCGCTTGAGTTCTGAGCCCTTTTTTTACTTCGCGATTTGTTGTCGTGTACCTTTGAACAAGCAAGTGGCTTCATATAAACTTTTATATGTAACAAAGGGAACGTATGCCAGGCAGCCCGAGCAATTTTGGGCGTCTGAGTCGAGAGGGTCCAGGGTCACCAGAAGTCGCAGCTTTTTCGAGGGTTCATTGGTGTTCCGGGATCGCAAGTGAAGGCGCGCTGGAAGCCTCTGAAGTTGAGCAGCGCCAGATTGACCCGGCGCGGGGCCTCGGGATCAACCGAGCACTGACCCAGCACATAGCGAATGAAGAAGAGTTGGTCCAAAGACATGCTGACGGCGTTCTCGAGCCGGAAGTCGATGGCGGGCATACGAGCCTCAAAGGCTGTGTGGGCCAGCACCAGGGCAGCACTGTCCTCGGCGACCCGAACTTCACTAAGCATGCCGTCGTTCTGAAGTTTGTAGCACTTTTGAACGGAGCCGAAACCCTGGCGCGCATCGGCCGTCCACCAGGAGCGTGGGACGCCTAAATTTTGGCTGGCCCCTTCCAGCATGAATTGAACCAGGCAACGTGCGACGCGTTCGCCGAGATGCGCTAGCTGGAGCAGCAGGAAGGGTTCTTCTGCCGGAGTGCTGGTGTTGAGCGCGGTCAGAGGCACGTAGAGCATGTGGCGACTTGGATCCAGCCAGCAGCGCTGCTCGGTCGGCGATGCGGACAGCCACGGCTCAGCCCCTCGAGCCGGCGCTGCATGAGATGCTTGGTGATCCGTGCATAGGAGCGCAGGCCTTCGCCTGGAATGATTTCAGGCACGTGGTTGGCGTCCTGAGCCGCCTTGATGGAATCGGTGATCCAGGATGGGAAGAGCAGCTGGAGCTGGAGTTGGTGAAGCCGTTGCAGTGCCCGTTCTCGGGTGTCGCCGTCTAGCCAGTGTACGAGGCCTAGCCTGGAAGCGAACGCCTGCTTAAGGGCGCTTCCCAAGTCGGCTGCCAACAGGGCATCGAGTACCTTGCGGTGCGCCTCGTACGCGACGCGGTAAAAGACGGTTGGCAGGGACTGGGCGACCACACGCAGGCAGAGGACCTGGGCCGTGGTTCGAGACCCAAGACCAAGTTGTCGGGCCCGCACGAGAGTCAACTTGTTCAGGGCTTCAGGCAGGAACGGAGATACGTGCACCACCATCCGGAATCCCATGTAGTTGAGAACAGTGTGTGGCGGAGTGTCGTCGAGCAGGTATCCCAAACGAATAACGTACTCGGGGGCGCGCAGCAGCACCTCAGTGTTGTCGTTCACCTGGCTCTTGTTCTGCAGGAAAGCCACCAGCAGTGCACGGTAACGCGGGATGCTGCGCAGCTTCTTGACCCTGTAGTTCAGATCCACGCCTCCCGTTGCAGAAGGCGACCGCAGCACTCCGGCCAGCAGTCGTGCGAAGTTGGTCACCTCGAGGGCTACTGAGTGCAGAACCACGTTTTTGCGTGCGGTAACCGAAGCAGCTAGTGACGCGGCGTCGTAATACCAAGTCGAGTCGTTGTTTGGCTTAAGAAGCGATGTCGGCTTGTCCAGTGCCAGTAGGGGGCCACGGCCGGTCACAGAAACCCCACTGGGTTCGAGCTGCACTAGAGTGGCAAGCCCGAAGTAGCGGAGGAGAAGGGCCGCCGATTCCCAGATGGCGGGTTCGCCCTGGGTGGAGTACTGGAGGTAGGGCCAGTCACCCAGGGCTGCTGCTTTCAGCATGTGCTTTAGCGGGCCCCATCCGTGCTGGTTGCGGGCCCTTGTATCCAGGCACTCGTTCCATAGTCGATTTAATAGCCGCCCCGCCTGGCTGGGAGGTTCGTTGTGTTGTAGTAGCCGTAGTAATGATACCTCTAAATCAGATAGCGAAGCACTGTCACTGGACTGGGGCGACGCCTGGGCACTTTTGGAACACACGAATTTGTACATGCTTTCGCAGGGATTCACGTTCCAGTTAAGTTGGTGTGACACGTAACTGCCTTCAACCTGACATGCCGCTGAGTTACAGATCTCAAACCCGGGTTGTCCGCTCACGTTGACAAGAACACCCACGCGGGCGTCACCGCCGTTTATTCCTTTACCATCGCCATTGCTCGGAATCATGTAGAGTGTACCATTGGGATGCATGCTCACACGTCGTCCGTATATGTCAAGTACGGTCCAAAGGCCGATGATGGTTGCCAGAAGAACAACAAAATATACGACCATTTCTGTCTGAGAGTTCCGCATTCTTGTCTCAATAGCTGTGTGGCGGTAGTTTTGCTTGCGTGGAATCGTCGTTGCTAGTTTTTGTTTCGCGCCTTCAGCAGGAGGTACAAGACCCTGAGACCCTAAATCCGCGTTCTTCTTGCTGCGTGCGCCACCATATTTTGTGCCACCGTACTCCGTGCTCCCGTACCCTGCACCACCATATTGAGTGCCACCATAATCAGAGCCACCATACTCGGTACCACCGTAGTCGGTAGGGCTGTCCGTGTCTCCAAGACTCGTTTTGGTGCTGGAGGCGGATACCACAATACGACGCGTGTGACTTCTAGCGTCGGTACTGCTGTTGTCTCCCTCCCGCCGTAGGACCTGGCCAGCTTGCATCCGTTCACGTTGCTGCAACTGAATATTTTCTTCGAGCATTCCTTGCCTGCGGAACTGCTCCTCCACCTGCCGTTGCTGTCGCATCATTTGCTGCCGCGCAAACAGCTCCGGTGCCATTCCTTGTAGAGCTATTCCCGCCTGCTGTTTCTCCTGTGCGACAGGCGGTGCGCTATTGTGGCGCATCTGGATCTGGACTGAGCTTGTGGGGCTCTTTACAGAAATGTGCTGAGACCGGGCCGCCCTCAACTTTTCTTGCATCTGCTGGTGCTGCTCCAGAATGTGCTGTTGCAGCTGTACCTGAAAATCGATGGCCCGACTGGTATCTGGCTGTTGAGCAGGTACAGGTGACCGTGGTCGACTGAGCCGAAAAGGAAGCGGAGTTGGTCTTACTGTTGTACTCGTTGGATCATGACCCATCACGGGCAGTGGAATCTGCTGCATGCAAGGTTCTTGGTCCTGCGATTTGAACAACCCTTGCGGTTCCTTCTGCTGTTGCACACAGCTAGGGTCAAACGGCTGCGTTGAAGCCGCCATCGAGGCCATCTGCCTTGGCGAGAACTGTTGTGGCACTCTAAGTCGTGGAAAAGTGTGAGGAGGTACCCTTAGTGGCATCCGCGGCGACATTCCTGGTTGAAATCGTGTTGGTTGCTGACCAATATCTTCAAAATAAGACCAAGGTGGTGAGTGACCACGCGGTTGTCCATTGCGAGGCTGAACCGATCGAATTGATTGTAACGGACGATCTTGCATCTGTGGCCTTACGTTCTGTTCCGGTCTTTGCAGTGTTACCACTGTGTGCGGCCGTGACTTTTGCGGCCGCAGAGATTGTTGCTCCTGGAAGTGAACTTGCGGCTGCATTTCTTGCATTAAGGGTGAGTACTGCATAGGCGTTACTCCCATTCTTCCTTCCTGCGTAGTCGGCTGCACCGAATTTTGTAGTTGCATTTCTGGTGCTAAATGTGGCTCACAGGCCGACAACTGCATCTGCATTTGCATCTCGCTATTCATTTGCGGCATCAGTTGAGTTGGGCTATGGAACTGCACCTGTAGCACTGGTGGTGGCTCCCCTTGGCGTTGCATTTCAAACTGCACTGGAAGCTGCGCCTGCATTTGAGGCATAGAGAGAGACTCGTTCATAACGTTGCCTGGAGACAAAAGTGGAGACGAAATTTGTTGAGGACTTGGACACTGCATTTGGAGAGTAGACGAGGGCCCATCAAGGTGCAACGACTGTGACACTGGTTGTAAAGGACTATGCAATGAAATTTGGAGCAGTGAGCGTGGATCTTCGGGAATTGTCGTTTGCGGAGAGCTCTGGAATTGGGACTGGAGTAAAGACTGCGCAGTGTCTTGAAGTACTGTCAGCGGCGAACTTTGAAACTGTGCTTGAAGCATCGACTGTTGCTGGGCTAAGGGCTGTTGCGTTGACATTGAGAGGGGAGGAACCTGAAACTGACTTTGAAGCATTGACTGAAACTTGCTCACCGTTTGCAGCTCTGGGGGATTATATAAATTAGTTCGAGGCTGTTCAGTTTGCTGCAGTTGTAATTTTTGTTGAAGCTGCAAAAGAATTTGTTGGTGTTGCTGTTCATAATGTCTCAACTGATCCTTCTGATCTTGCTCTTGTTGAATCCTGCCAAGTACCAAATCTGGCTCTAGGGACTCTTCGATACCTGGCACGTCTGCGATGGTGGTAGACGACTCCGGCTCAGCCATGGTCATATCAGGAGTCGGAGGAAGTAGTACCGGCGGGATAGGCGGCACGGGAGGCGGTGACATAGCCAGCCGTAACGCCGATATTGACGAGCCGGAGCCCTCCCTTTTGGCTGGCAGCATCGAGAAGCCCCTAGGTGGTGGCATGGATGGTGGCATCGGTGGTTTGGGCGGCGGGGGTGACAGCGGTCTCCGCAGTCCAGCTGATGAAGCACGACTCAGTCTTCCGGTTGGGCTGTGGCTCATAGCAATCACAGACCGACGACGTTCGACGGGTGAAGCTGGGTAAACTATTTGAGGCGGAAAGCGTGGAGACGTCGGGGACGATACTCGATGCATATTGAAGGCCCTATGTGCTCCTGCACTCGGGGACCATTGTGCTAAAGTAGACGACGATTCGTACACGGGTGGTGATGACCGTCGGCACCCTGGTTGAGCCGAAGGCCAGCCCATGGATGTTGAAGACGACTGGCATAGGGGAGTTAGTCTGGGCCGGTTTACTAATGTCGACGATGTGCGACAAAGCGGTTGAGGAGAGTAGTGGCGCTGCCTAGGTGAGGTTCTGCATATTGGCAGAGACGGCGGCCAGTCTGCTGAGATTGACGATGACTGACATAATGGTTGAGGAATCGACCGGCGCTGCGCTAATGGAGAAAATCGGCGTTGCGCCGGAGATGGTGGCCATTCTACGGAAGACGACGAGGATCGACGGAGAGGTTGGGGAGAAGAACGACGTTTAGGAGGTGAAGACGACCGTCGACGCGGAGATAATGCGAGCCATTGTGCAGATGTCCATGACGATTCAGTATTTGGTTGAGGTGATTGCCGACGACGCGTATTCAGCTGTGTGTGCCATGTTTCTGACGATGAGGATGATCGGCACCGGGGTTGAGATGAGAATTGACACAGTAGTTGAGGGGAGGGTCTCCGTAGCTTTGGGGGCGAGTTTTGAAGAGGTGTTGGTGAGAAGCTCTGGCGGAATTCTGGAGACGAGGCCCGGCATAGTGGCTGCCCAGTGCTGGCAACCCTGAGGTGGGCGACCTCATCCCCCTGTCTAACCGCTGAGTAGTCCTGGATGAATGGCTATCCACTAGCGTCGATTCAGAGTGACTTGTGCCAGCTACAGACGGCGCACGATGAGCGTACGTAACTCTCAACTTAGGATTATGCCATTTTCCTTTAACTTGGGGCCTCGGCTCGTCAGCACTCATCTGGAACCGCTGGTCCTCTCGACGAAGCAGCCGCGCCCGGTCGCGCACAACAGGCTCGGCGTAGTAGGCTACATCGTCCACTACCTCGAAGACCTGTCTACGTGGGCTAGCAACGCGAATGGGGCTGCTGTTTCGGTGTGGACTCGCTGAGTGCATACGTGCTAGCCCAGGACAACCTCCCCAATTAGATGGGCTCCGTGACAGACTTCGCAGTGCAGGAGATCGCAGCTGTGGTGGTGACCGTAACGCCTGGTGTCTGCTGCAGGATCGTGTCACCGTCTGACCTTGGATGAGTTGCGGTGGCGGGGATCGCGACCACATACGGCTTTCAGCTCGGGACCTGGGGCTTTTTAATTGCCGGAATCTTCCGGCATTCCGTTGAGGTACCTCTTGCAGTCCGGGCGATATCTCATCGCTGTCGCTCGCAGACACGGTGATCACGGACACTGTGGAGCACTTTCCGGAGCGACGGCCAGTGCTGGATGGCGATTTCGCCTGGAGGCGCCTACCTCTGGGTGTTCCAAAGGTGATGGACCGCTTTCCCACGAGTGTGCCACCGCTAGAGAACTTGTGCATCCCCGCCGTCCCATCCGCACCGTCTTCACTCCCTGACAGTGAAGACGATAGCTCACCGAACACCCCTCCGGAGTTGTGTCGCTTTTTGCCCACCACCTGCACAGAAAACCGCACAGGGGTCACCACCAGTTTCTTGTGGACAAAATACAGAGCTGGATTACAGTTTGGCTGCCATGGTGCAAGCGCATTTTATATTGCCCATCTCAAGAGATCCGTACAAGGCTGTCGGAGGCACTGCGCTATACGGGATATTAGAAAAGGCTTTCATTTCGCAAGTGTTCGTGCAAACAAATGTTGCACATCTACGATCGCGTGCCTGCGCCTTTGATAGCACTGCGCGCGACTTGTGAGACGTCATCTCTCTCAATGAGCAGGGAACGTGACCATTCCAATAACCTAGTTATGGCTGCACGCTAAACAGCCAATGAGATCACCACGCGCTTTTAGTTGATGATTTGTTGACAAAAACAATAGTTAACGAGCTATCATTTCCCTCAGCTCTAGATGGGCCCAATTGTGGGTGGTTATTGAGAATGCGTTGTAGATTCGCCGTTTCACACATTCGTCACTGCTTCACTCCTGCCACTTTCTTCGTACACAGTAAACTCGTCTCTCAGTGATCCGTGGATTTAGTCATGAAAGAATTCCTAGTCTTTCGCCTGTTGGCTGACTATCTTTAAAAGGATACTTCAACGATATTTGAAATATACCCGTCGTGTTCAGAAATAGCCTGAATATGACCACAATATCCGTAAATGACAACCGCACGTTTGTGTTTTGAGCCTGAAGGCTGTATTTTTCGTTATAAACGGCCCACACTGGCAAGCGCTCGTAGAGCAGCCAGCGGAAAGCACGTGACATCATCATGGATAGGACAATTTTTAAACAATCGTACTCAGCATACTGTGGTTAACAACCAGTCGTCAGCTTGTTTTCCTGTATCATCTGGAGTCACCCAGGGCAGTGTTCACGGACCTCTGTTTTTTAACATTTGAAATGACCTACCTGATCGCATAACATCCTGTATTCGACTTTTTGCTGATGACTGCGTAATTTACCGATCTGTGTCTATCCTGAATGATAAAATAACCCTACAAGCTGACCTTAACCTAATAGCCGACTGGTGTAAACAGTGGAAAATAACAATTAACTTTTCTAAAACAAATCTAGTTTCCTTCACGCGTGCTCGTAGTCCTTTGTTTTACTTACACCATGTGCAGCTAGGTAATTACCAAGTGTCCATCTTACAAATATGTTGGCGTTCACTTATCTGACGATCTCTCATGGAGTACGCATATAACACACGTCCTGTCTAATGCTAACCGCTCTCTTGGCTGTCTTCGACGGAATCTAAAACTAGCACCATCATCAGTCAAACAACTAGCCTACACTACACTCGTAAGATCGCAACTTGAATACGCGTCATCCAGCTGGTCCCCTTGCAACATTCATTGATAACAAACATAGAGGCACTTCAAAATCGCGCAATCAGATTCATTTTTTTTTCGGATTACTCACGAGACACCAGCATCACTTCTTTACGAATAAAAGCTAACCTTGATCTGCTCTCATCTAGAAGAAAATTATCACGCCTGTCTCTTTTTCACAAGATTTACTATTATTCCCAGCCACTCGCTTATTTCCTCGCATTGATAACGTCTGTAAAGTTCGTCCAATGTTCGCCTCGTCAGTTTCGTTTCTTAACTCCACCTTGCCATTAACAATAACAAACTGGAAAAGCCTGCCTAACAGTATCGTGACCCAGACAGATCAAAACACATTCATATCCCAACTGACCATCCATCTGCATTTGCACTAATAGCAAAGTCAATTCGTGTTTATAGAAATATCTTATTTGTGTATTTTTTGTTTAATCAGCTGTTTTTTCTTAAAGATGTGTTTAGTGTTTATTTTTTTCCTGTTTTTGTTCCTTTATATAATAATGTTCTCCAGCATGTAATTCGCTTTTTGTTTCTGCCTTTATATAATGTTTTTTTTTGGCAGGTACCCCACCTTATGTAATGCCCGTAAGGGCCTTCAATGTTTAATAGATGATGATGATGATGATGACATCCGCCGCAATCGTGACGTAGATTGTCTCGGGACGAGCAAAGCTGCGGCGAGGCTGACGTCGAGAGGATATCCTAGCCGTTCCAGCCACCGAAGTGGCCGAAGCACGCCAGCGATCGGGCCACCGCAACTAACCCCAAAGCTGCTTCTGTACGAATTTTGAGTGACGGGTTAATCTTCTATAATATTGTAGAGGGACAATAGCGACGTCTGGGATGCACAAAAGAGAGTCCCGGGGAGAGGGGAAATCCTTCTTCCCCTCTTCTCTCGTGGTGGCCGGAGGCGAGACAGGTATCGTCACTACCTGTCAAGGTTCCTAGACTGGCATTACAAACGAGGCATTAGCGATATACAACAGGTGCTCTTTGCTAATAGTTTAATTCGTTTTAAAGGGTTTCACAACAAAATGTCAGCGCTTATTTTTTGGTTTATACGTGTTCAAAGGAGCAGTATCACATCGGACACACCAATATCTTGTTAAAAAAAAGACACTCAAAGGAAGTTTAAAACAAATTTAACGATTAGCAAAGAGCGCCTGGTGGATGTCGCTAAAGTCTCGTTTATAATGCCCGTCTAGGAGCCTGGACAGATAGTGACGATAACTGTTTCGCCTAGAACTATAGATTCCTTGAATCTGACGTCAGCCCGACAGCTCTACGGCCAGCACAAGACAAGAGGGGAAGGAGAAACTCCCCACTCAACAGGACTCCCTTTTGCGTGTCCCAGACGTCGCTATTTTACCTCTACAAGGTTATAGAAGTATAACCCGTCACTCAAAATTAACACAAAAGCAGCTTTGGGGTTAGTTGCGGTGGCCCGATCGCTTGCGTGCTTCGATCGCTTCGGTGGCTGGAACGGCTAAGGCATCCTGACGCCATCAGCCTCGCCGCAGCTTTGCTCATCCCGAGACAAACTACGTCACGATTGCGCCGGATGTGACGTGCTCTCCGCTGGCTGCTCTCCGAGAGCTTGCCGCAGTGGGCCGTTTATAACGATAAATACAGCCATCAGACTCAAAATACAAACGTGCGATTGTCATTTACGGATATTGTGGATTATATTCAGGCTATTTCTGAACACGACGGGTATATTTCAAATTTCATTGAAGTGTCCCTTTAAAGGGATACTTCAATGAAATTCAGCTTGGAAATTGACGTCACGTGACGCCTTAGTATCATGTGACACCACGACTTGACAGAGTGGTGTAACGTCAGCACGTAGAGTGACGGCAGGTATGGCGGGACGTTACGGTGGCAAATCAGGATGTCACGTAACTGATGGCAGTTATCCGTTTTTGTGTAGAATCTATTGTCGTTATCTTTACTGGCTGTGGTATCAAATACGATCCGCGTTTTCGCATTGCGCCCACCCGTCATCAGTTTTGTCTCGGCATAGCCAGCGGCGCTTTTCAAAGGCTGTCGTTACTTTTCCGTGGTGAAAAGCTATAACTAATGGCCCCCATCGATTTCTTTTTTTTCTTCTTTTTTTTTTCGTTTTCAGAGATGGCGGTTTTGATTAAGCTCGATGTGCCTTCCATTCGCAATTCCAGAGTATGCGACGCCACCCAGAGGAAGGGACGTGAAGGTGCGAAGCGGGGATCTACAGCAAGTGTGCAGCTCAAACTGGCGCGACCTGGCGGCCGAGATGCGAAACAAAGAAGAGATTAAACGCACGCAGATTGAGTTGCAAATAAAGTATAGGAATGACGATAATAATCCCTGGAGAAGGGCGTTATTAGCTCACTTCCACGTTTGCATTTATTGCATTTCATCAAAGTATAGGAAGGGCGAACAGATCTTTGCGATCCAGGCTGACAAACTTTGACATTCTGATATTTCTTCTTTGTTGTCAGGAAACGTCCTGCCTCGAATTCGCGGCGCGACAATCGCGAAGCAAACAATAATCGGATAAAAATATATAGGATATTGTCAGGCATTTGGGTCAACGTTCACGGGCGCATCTGAATGTGAAAGCACGTGCTCGATGGCTATCTAATCTATGCAAACTCAAGACATGTTTGCTTGCCAGTTTGTTTGCCTTTCAGCGTAAGAGAGGTCAGACAAGCCTGGGCCTGTTTGCACAAACGATTATACATACGTCTTAGCGTAGAATTGCGGCCTCATTTGAACGCTATGCGCGAGGTCGTCTAAATGGGACTGTGCCCATTTAGTTTATCATTCGGAACTATTGTTAAGCAAGGTTGTATTGAGCGGGCAAGTGTTGCAGGGAAGTTGTCAGTGGCTTTAACTCTTACGGCATAGTCGAGATCCAGAACGAAAGAATACTTTCCTACGTGGGATTAGTAACACTCAGAGCGCTTCCGGGCGGTGCAGTATCCCTTTTTTTCTGAAGGGATATTTCCCTAGCTTAACTCAAGATGGGGGAGGGTAAGTTTAATTTGGTAGGCGCGTATTTATGGCACTAAGCGAATACGAGCACGAGGAAAACAGCGTAAATTGAATGAAGGAGAGAAACTGTAAATTCAATGATGGACAGAAGACCGAAGGCGTGGGTAGGTCCGAATAGGGACAGGAATTAGGCTACAAGCAGAGTCGCAGCTGCTTCTCGCACGAACTATTTTCTTTGTTTATTTCTTTTCACGTTCGCCTTTGTGATTCTACAGATGCTGAAAAATATAGAACTATAGAAACACAACCTGTTTAGCTGACTGGCGACATCTCAAAAACAGGGAGAACAATGTCTTTGTTTTCTTGCGATTCCATGCAGCTACAGGCATTATCTGGAGCCACAAACGTAAAGGCTACGGTGGAGGATCCATCAAAATTGGACGGGAGAAGAAAAAAAAAGGAAAGGAATTAAGCCCCCCCCCCCTGACTTTAGTAGCCGCCATCCCGGTGTCCCTCCCTTCTGGAACCCGAATGTTGGTTGACGCTCCCAGTGGTTTAAAGGGGCCATGAGAAGGAATTGGGTTGGAATTTTACTAAACGGATATCGATTAGTGGTGCAAAAGGAAAGTTAGCACATGAGGGGGAGCCCGAACTGTGATTTTCGCCTTGTAATTGATAGTATCAGAGCGGACTACTTATTTCATTATTTCTTTCGCAGAGCTTCTTGTCTTTATACGATGATAGATTCGTAGTGCTCACGTCCGTCGAATTCAGGTCACGAATAGAATACGAGCGATGCGTTACTCGGATTGCGCTCGGTAATAATCAATCCGTCGGTGAAAATTTGAGTTCGTTAATTATAACCGCTTCGGAACATCTCTGGTATGATGTTAGAGGAGAATTACATAAATGACGAGGACAGGACGACACATCTCTCCAACTGGCAGTGCATGTTTATTGTCATATATCTGTCAACTTCCGCGACTGTCGCCGCGCTGAGCTGAAGGGGTGGAGGAGGAAAGGAAAGGAAGGGAGGGTGGAGATGGAGAAAGAGCGAAACATGTTTTCGAGCCGGCGGCACCCAGGAAAGTCGCGGCGGCGGCTTTAGCAAAGGAGGTTTAGTAAAGAGGGGGGAGGGGGGGGGCGTAATAAGGGAAGCAACTTTGAGGAGGGATGAAAGAGTGGGAAACCTTTCTTCAAAATCGTTTGTTGTAGTTGTGGACGCAGAAAGGCCACCTCGACATAGGAGAGACATAGCGATTGAGACCCAATGTTTTAAGGAGAATGGTACATGGCGAAAGCTTCGATTATCTCGCGGCCGTATCTCGACCCATGGCTTCCAACTGTGGTGGTGGCAGAAAACTCTGGTTTGCAGGACGGGCAGGCGTAGACGTGCTGGGCCATTGACCGGAAGTTATGGACGGATAGATTGGAAGCCGCCTGTTTGACCTCGTTCTCGTGCTCCCTCAGGTGGTCGTCTAGACGTCGGCCTGTCTGACCGATGTACAGCGATCCGCACCTGAGCGGGTATCGAGTAGACGCTGGCCTGTCTACCAGGAACGAACTTGGTAGCGTGCTTTTTGGAGCACGCCTTTGGGGCAGTTGGTTTGTTACCTTCCTGCAGAGTGAGGAGAGCCTGAGACGGCATGAAAAGAACCATGATGTAAAATACCCGAGACTGTGGTAAAAGCTAAGAAACTTGGTCGAAGAAAAAGACAGGGGAAAAGATTGAAGGGACGTTCTTTTCCCCTGTCTTTTACAGCGGAGCTATTAAGGGCTAGTTTCCCCTGGATCGTGTCCCCCGCAAAGAAATGTCGACACAAAACTCTGGTTGCCGCCGTCGCTCATAGATGGCGAAACCTTTCGAGCCTTTCCACTTTGGCTTGCCGACTTGCGGCCGGCCATTACTTCATTCCCACAATAGTACAGCTTCGCTGGTCTCCCTTCTTCACCAAAGGGGAAAGGCTAAACGTTTTGTTTTCTTCGACCAAGTTTCCCAGCTTTTACCACAATCAACTTCCACCAGCTTGCCTGCGCACTCACTCTTTTTTCATGAAAAGAACACCTGCGTGTCGTGTCGGAGCGCTAACGATTTGATTCCGTGAGAAGCGTTGTACAGGTATGGAATGCACGCAAAGCGGGATCCGTGAAGCCTGCCCTTAGGTCGTGTGCTGGTGGCCTGAGCTGTCATAGTGCCTATTAATCGGGTCTCCAATAAGTCTTTGGGGTAGCCCGCCTTGATGAGGCGGGTGAGCTGGGAGCAGCTCGTCGAGACCAGGTAAGGGCGTGACTTCGATCGGGATGAAGTAGTTTTGAACGATTCCGCTTTTTACGCATTTCGAATGCTTAAGGGCGACTCACACACTAGCGTTGAGTCCGACCGAATGCGAGTGTTACTATGGCAACAGCTGCGTGGGCTCCAACAAAACCGGTTTTTATCCCGTTTTGTTGGAGCCGACGTAGCTGTTGCCATACCAACACTCGCATTCGGTCGGACTCAACGCTGGATGTGTGAATCGCCCTTTCCGTGTTGAAGGGAAGCACTGGTCTGCAAGATCTTTGCTGGAAAGAGCAGCAATCGGCGAACTCTGAGGGACGCAGGCGATGATTCAGAAACTGCAGTACCTCCTGCGTGGGAGCCTCGCTGATGAATTTTCTGCCAAACGAATTATCTGAAAAAGCTTGTGCTATAGTTTTAGGATCTGAGGTGGCTTAGTGAACGATAAGGTAGTCGTCTAGATATCGGAAAACGGATGTGTCCGGAGCAAGGAGGTGTAAGGGATTTGGAAGCGCGCCTATCCACGAGGAACAGGTAGATAAGATGGGGGCCAGGCAGGAGCCATGCAATCCCCGGTCTTCTGGGCGGAGACCTTTCCCTCGTGCTCTACCAGGGTTGAGCGTAAGTAGAGGTCGATTGGGTCCAGAAACCACGACACCAAGATCTCTGTTGAGTTCTGGAAACTGACCGCGCCGTGGAGGTGAATGGCGTCGCTTACGAAACCGAGCATGGTGGGGATGTCTAGGCTTTAATACATGTCGACTACATCAAGCGAGAAAACGGTGGCGATGTTCCGGGCGGAATGGAGTTCTTCTAAGGGCTTTAGCAAGGCTGTAATTCTCCTCTAACACCGTAACTTTACCAGCACGCTTCATTTCCACTGTGGTAGGAAACTCGTGTGCACACCACGAGCACCGGGGCGAGTCTCTTGCTTTAAAGCTTGTCATGGTCGCTGTATAGTTCGCGGAGCTCGAACATTTTTTTCATTCCAGAAGCTCTGGAACCATAAATGACTAAAATATTGAAACTCTGCGGTGGCGTAAATCGTCGAACTTCAATGTCTGTGCACAGCACGTGCACTAAGGATTGCGAGCCCAGGCGCGTAACTTCGACGAACATTGCTATAGTCTGTTTCACCTTATGATGTACCGCAGGAAAGGCTACAAGCGCGAGCTCCTTGCTCTGGGGCACATCTCGGCGGCACAAGCTCTCGTGACCTAAGAGCGGCTGCCAACGCAATGAGCTCGCGCTTCTAGCCTTCGCTGCGGTACAACATAAGGTGAAACGAAGTATAGCAGAGCCGGTAAGAAACACCGAACAACTTGTTCAGGCCACGTGCCAGAGAAGCGGGAATCAAAAAGCTTCAGGGGAACAAGCTATCGCGACAGAACTGACCATATTTTCGTTGATGAGACGGGGTTGAAAGTGAAATCGGTTTGTCAATATTTGTTTGTTTGTGTGCGTGCGTGCCTGCGCGTGTGTGCAAAAGTTAACATCGCTGAAAACGGATTATAGTTCTAGATTCTGTAAACACTCATGATTTGTAGAAGGTATAAGTTGAAAAATCATATCATGGCCACGTTTTAAGAACCGATTGAAAGCTTAAACATGTGGACAGTTAGATTTACAAAAATGAGTCTTAACAGCGTGTTAGTATATTGCCATTCCATTTTTTCATGCCCTTTGATGCCCCTCTCTCGAAGTAAATCTAAACGCCGTCAAAACGAACACCTCGCTTGACGGTGTCTTTTTTACCCAAAAGGTGTCTCCCAGTATGAATGCAGTGGTCTTTAAATGCGCCTTTCTTTCGGCAGTTTCGGTGTTTTTATCGTCAGCGCAGTCTCATTAGGCAGGTATCGTAGACCGCGTTTTCCCCTCCGCTAAGCCCTCCGCAACGAAGAAGCCGCTACTGCGCCTGCGCGCTGATGGCCTTGACTGTAGAGTTCCGGTTATCGTAGTGGGTTGCGGAGAGCGTTGAGGGACGGCAAAAACCATCTACGAAAACTCCCTATTAACTGCGGAGTGAAAGTTCGATGGTCGGAACTCGCCACGCGCTGCGTTTCGTTGGCACTAACATGTCTACAAACGCTTGCAGGTCTCTATGCGTCACAATGTTTGAGTGCTCTGTGTATATCTACCGATCGTTAAGCTTTGCTGATGGACTGTCAAAACAAATACGCACGACCCGCTTCGCGTGCACGGCAAATGTGACGGCCGGATGTGACGCTTCCATCCTCATACGTTCGCTTCCAAATGCCTTTTAGGGCGTGCTCCACAATTTTACTCGACCCCACTCCTGAACAAAGGTTTTAGTTCTTGGCGTTCGCAAACCCACTCGCATCCGGAGTCGCTCTTCCCGTGTTTTCACGTGATCCGTCCCGCAGGAGTGAGTCGGATCTACTCGAGTATAAGGGCGATTCACAAACTTGCGTCGAGTCGGTCCGAGTGCAAGGGTTGCTATGGCAACAACTGCGTCGGCTCCAACGCAGCTGTTGCCGACGCAGCTGTTGCCATAGCAACCCTCGCCCTCGGTCGGACTCAACGCAAGTGTGAATCGCCCTTCAAAGCCCGTTCACACTCTTGCTACCGAGTAAGACCGAGAGAGACCAGACCGGTTTTTAAGCCTCTTGCGACGTCTTAGGACCGGATGCGCTGCAGCGGAGCAGGTCCTAACACATCGCAAAAGGCTTAAAAACCGGTCTGGTCTCTCTCGGTCTTACTCGGTCGCAAGAGTGTGAATGGGCCTTTAGTTTACAAGATCGTGACGGATCCCGCTTCGCCCCGAATGGCACGGAAGACGAAGGCCACCGGACTTCGCCGACAAGGAGGGCACTCAAACAAACCTCCAAATGGGCAGATGTTGCCCGCTGTTGTCAGACTGAGTTCCATGAAAAGCGTTTACTTACCCAGGGTTGCCAGAGGCGTACGTGCCCTGTTCGAAAGTGTCTCGTTACACGGAAGGAGCCCATGGCCAGTTTCGACATGGCGTTTCGTCTGGCCAAATTTCAGTGCCATACACACACACGACAAAATGCTTAGCGAGCCGTACGATGCGTCGAAGACATGGCGGAAACCGACCAGGCTCCAGTCAACGACGTACGTCACGCGCGGGGTGTATCTCGAAGACAACCCATTCCGATTTGAACCCTTCTGTTTGAACCCATTCGCAAAACGCCCTTCGCGTTTTAACCTTTCGCGTTTCAACCCTTTCTCATTTGAACACCGTATTTCAAACCAATCGCCTAACGCTCTTTGCGCTTTAACCTTTTCTTATTTATGCCCTTCTCGGTTGAGCCCGCTCTCACTTAAATCTTTATTGTTTAATTAAACTCTGTCTCAAAACACGTAAGCGGCGTTTTAACCTTTTTAGAGTGCTCTTGGAATTTCAACCAGTCTCTCTATTTCTGTGTTAAAAATAAATGAAAAAAAATAATGGAGATGTCGGCACTTTTAATAACAGTGCCGGCTACTCCATAGCAATAGTTATTTGACAAAAACAATAACCAGATCTTAAAGAAAACAATCACACAAACAAACAAAAATCCCACCAGAGTTGCCATTGTACATATTATTACAATTCTAACATGTTCGTCGATCCATTTTCGTGGACGGCAGCATCACAAAGCAACAGCCGCGGCAGGCCTTTCGCTCTTCTGTGCACCTCGTCGCTCACTAAGCGCCGCCGCCACCACTCAAGAGAGCCACTAGCAGGGAGCGGCCAACGATCCTGTGCCAACCCTCGCATGAATCATTTTAACGCTTTTGTGAGGGTACATTGCATTCGTAATATCTTCACCGAAATATTTTATTTTCCATACCATCACGTTACAAACGATTCGCAAAGCATTATGCCATTCAAATCGTATGGGTACTCGTTAGGCTACTGAACGGCTCTTCTTGATGAGACGCATAGTACAAAACGTTATTTGCCGCAGAAGCAGTCATCGCACCTCAATGCGATCCGGCCCAAGCTCGGTAAAGCTTTATTCTGGAGCTTTGTTCCCACAAGATGGTAATTGATTAAACTATCTAAGACGACCGCAGCAACAAAACACGGACCATTCAAAGGCCAGAGAATGCCTTCGCCCTCCTAATCCTGCGGCGTTTCTCTTTTTTTTTTTTTTTTTTAGTGTGCGGGTGCGGTGAAGCGTGGCTTGAGGGCTTTTTTACCAGGCACAGATTTTTTTCTTCATTTCAGTCGTGAATCATCGGATGCAAATTATGCTCATCTGGCATGCCCTGTGAGGATATTGAATTATTTACGACCGGTGCCGGAGTGATCGTACAGATCTACGATCATTGTATATTTGCCTATGTGTCGTCCGCCATGCCGTGGATTGGCATGCACTCCAGATGTCATTCTCCAAGTAGCATTTCAAAACGTAATAAAACTTCAGGTGCCTGGACTTCATAATGTCATTTGTTCCTTTATTTCGGTTTCCCGTGAGTGTATGCTGAAATTATTGCTTTTCCCTAGCCTGATCATGTACAAGGTTAAAATGAGAGAAGTAGTTTTGAGAATGGTCAAAAACAGAAAGTATGTTTTAGTAAGTTTGAAATGAGAAAGTTTAAAATGAGAAGAAAAGCCTTTTTGAGAATGGTGAAAACCGAAAAGTATGTTTTGAGAAAATTTGAAAGGAGAAAGGTTAAAATGAGAAAAGTCGTTTTGAGAGTGGTCAAAACGCGAAAGTTCGTTTTGAGAACGGTTTAAGTGAGAAAGGGAGAAAAGCGAAAGTTGTTTTGCGCAGGGTTGAAATGAGAAGGTCAAAACGAGAAGGTAGAAATGCGAACGGGTTCAAATGAGAACCACCCCACGCGCGTACACACATTCGATGAGACGCACGCATGTGAGGCCGTAATTAGCCGGAGCCCCGTCGCACTCGGCCATCCTTCCGAAGCGTCGTACCACACGTCGGATACTGTGCCGCGCATATGTCTCGCCCTCCATTTTGTAGATTGCGGCTCAAGAGCTCTTTATAGTGACCAGGAAAAGACATTCACGAGAGCAAACGAGGAAACCTGCCACTGTTTTCGCCGCATTCGGAGTGCGCCTCGAAAGGGCCAGAGGTGTGAACATAGCGGGTCGGGGTGCAATTATTTGAAAGGAGAACAATCGCCGATCTCTGAACGAAGGACTGAAGATTAATTTTCCGCCCCCGACAAGAGTTCTCGAGTGTATACACTGATATCACTCCATACACTAATGAGGCAGTCAGCCTTCGCGAAAGGGCGCCGACTTCGACTCAGGAAATTCACGCGCCCTTGATAACCAAGGGGATGGAGAGAGAGAGAAAAAATGGGTACAAGTGCAAGGCGCAGCACCGTGATCGCCGCCATCAGTTAATAAGAGAAAAGAGCGAATCGAAGGTTTCTTATATTGCACGACTCTGATAGCATCTGTGCAGTCTTGTACACGTTACTCGGAAAAAGTAATTCGATTAAAATTACAATTATTTTTGGTTGAAAAGTATTAAATTAGATCACTCAATTACACGAGAAGAATTTTAGTTAGCCGTTACGTGAAAAAGTAACCGTTACTTTTCCGATCACTTGAGGTTTTCAAAACAAGAGATTTTCTGCCGTTTTAAAAACAGGTATTTCGTACTGGCCGTTATTCGATTAGAGTCACCGAATTACAGACCATTTATCTCCTTAATTCATCAAGATTGATAAACCATCCTCCTCTTGGAGACTTGGTTCGAGGATTCCTTGCTAGGAAACTTGGAGAAACAAACTAGAAGAGGGAAAAAAATAGTAAATAGCACTTTCAAAAGTATTCAGATCACTCGTGTTTACTTCCTAATAAATATATTCAAATGACTACAAACTTACTCCAAAAGTAATCGATTACAAGTAATTTCATTACATGTAATGAGTTCCGTACAAGTCTGCATCTGTGCTACGTTGTGTGTAGTTCCATTTCGAACCGCTTGCACTCGTGACTATCGGACACATACCAAATCCAGAAGCGAAAGGAGATGGAAACCAAAGGGAATATTTGCCGGGGGCTGCCGTATCACTCAATCCGTGAAACAGCGTTGGTGCAGACCGCACGGTCTTTGCTCGAGACTGCTCCAGACTGGCTTAGCGTTCCTATACTATTGCAAGCACGGCGGCCCGGCTGGTGCCCCATGCGTGCAAGCACGTGTAGCAGGCGCGTCGACGTATACCGTTGGCAAGCTTGCAATTGTACAGGCTTGCTCGCACGAGGAGAAACATGGCGACGGCCAGTTGCCCCGCTTATAATTGTGTAAACTTCGTTTCACCTCAAGTCCAGGCGCATTGAAGCTACGAGCTGATGGGACCAATCAGAGAGTGTTAAAAGCGCACCATCATGATGTTCGTAATGTTTTTGTACGTGTTCTTTCATCGCTGAATTAATCATAAACGGAAAAGGCCCCATGACTTTCCCTCTTTACGCTGATTGATTGGTCCTATTAGCTCGTAGCGCCGGCTGCGTCTGGACTTAAGCTGAAACGAAGTACAGTCTAGACTCAGTAACGAGCGTGCCCGTAGGCTGCATTCACTATACTCAGTTTCAAGATGGCGAACGGCGGAAGTTGCTCCAGATGAGCCAGTAAGAGTGACAGAGCGAGCTACGTGACTGCGTTTTCGCACAATGACCAACGCCCCTCGGCGCGTGTGCCATTGTGCGAGGCATTTGAACGTGAAACTTTCTTTGGCTATGATGTTCGGCTTTTTGGGAAGTCCAGAAGAAAGTGAAGCCTGTATGAGCCCATCGCAGTAAAGAAAAAAAAGCGCGTACGCCAGGCGAGAATTCAACCACGACCATTCATTCATTGTGCAGCCGCGGATCCGCTTCCGGTGTGAATGAGGGGTAGGAGAAACTCGCTTGACGTGGGGATCTCACAGTCTTGGACCCAGTAAAGTCTACCTCACCTCATATCATTAAGCGAGTGTCTTTCCAGCATGTCACGAGGTATCGCCGTGAGGTCGGGTGCTATTATTAACGTGAAATGTTCTTGGGCTGAGTGTTCGCCATTTCGTGAAGCCCAGATAAAAGCGTAGCCGCGAGGCTCGACACTGATTGGTTGACGGTTGGGAGAGGAGGATTGAGGTTCTCAAGGCTGTGTGCTTGACGGGGAGGGTCATGTGATCACAGGGGTCGGTGAGGAAGAGCTCCACCACCTGTGCGCACTGAGGAGAGGAGCTGAGAGTATGGAAGGCTCTGGAAGATCGCCATGTTTATCAGCCCGATTAGCGGTAGTATCGCTTCATTCTAGGAACAACTGTGAAGTGTACACATGGTTGGCGTTAAACTAATCGGATGAAGAGCGCCGTGAACATAGGTGTCCGGCGTCTGGAAACTTGGAGTACCGCTACACGTTTGTGATGCAAGAACGTTTCATGTATTTGCCAAGCAATTTGCCATAAATTTTGGTTTTTGTGGGAGATTTCCTGCGGTTCTTAGGGCAACAGAATATTGGTGTCGTTCAAGCTATAACTGGGTTCCGTGTTTTCAGTAAATACCAATAAACGCCAAAAATTATCCCCCGAGACCGTTGTAATCAAATAAAAAAAAACACGAAAAACCCCAATTTGAGCATTTAATGAACTAAAAGAGCTCAAGCTTCACGGCAAGGACAATATTATCTACAGCTTTTTTTTTTTCTTTTTAGTTTGAAACACAAACCCTAATGAACTGTCCGCAAGGCTTATTCTTGCTTAGGTACGATAGCATTTTAGTACCGAGGTAACAAAAACATCGTCTCTAGTTTCTTTCTTTCTTTTTCTTTTTTTATTGCGAGAACGTTTTTTACGTATTTTAGTCTTGTCATATGTATTGGTATAGGAAAACCCGTCACAAGCCCAGTCGTCACAGGCCAACTCGCCCGGTAGGCCAACTCGTACGAGGAATTCTTTTAATGCCGGAATACTCGTGATATGGAACACTAGCATTAGGACCTGCCTTCTTAATGCGAGAGCATTAATGGTCCCATGGAACGATGCCGGCGTTATCTGAGTGAATCCGGCGTTATCGTTGTCTGTAGCCGCGAAAAACGCCACCTAAATTCTCATTCCCAAAAACGCACAAAGAAAAGCACAGCAACGCAGATGCTTCGTCACTGAAGCCGTCGTCAAGCCGGCTGGGTTCGCCGCGCCTGCGCAGTGGGGGAGTGCGATGTCACCGCCGGAGCGCCGTTTGCGAAAAGAGGACGTGGCGCGCTGTTGTAGGAATGTTTTGCGTGTAGGATTGCTTTCGCATTCCTACATGTAAGCAGTCTTAAGTGTCTCTGCCGAATTTTTATAACACGTGAAAGCTTTGAAAAATCTCTAAAAATATGCTGTTCGAGATAAAAGGAAACTGCGGGAGAAAACTACCAGCCTTGGCGGACATCAAGGATTGCAAAAACATACTAATTAGCAAGATAAATTACTAAAAATTTCTCATTCATTTTTAAGTTGTGAAAATAAACCTATGGTTCCATTGAAGTTCCCGCCTCGCCTCCGTCGCAGGATGGAGGGATGTAGAGCGCACGTGTGTTATTGCGCGTCACGGCCACTGGGGAGCGGGACCATACATGTACAAATTACTAAAAAAAGGTAATATCATGTTAAATTACAGAGAATTGGCCTCAAAAAGTAATGTTATTGGAGTAGAAATTATTCAAATGGAATGAAGTAAATTACTAACTACCGTAAAAAGTAGCGAATTATTCTTGAAGTTACTTTTATCTTTTTTTATTACTACAAGAAAATACGTAGGTTTTGATCCGTTAGCGAACTTCTGCTCGTCAAATATATACCCCGAAAACACGGAACCCTTGTTATAAGTGACTTTTAGTTAGCGAGCTTGGAATACTTAGGATACGGTTAGCCATGATCAACTTTGATTAAGTAATCGAAGTTTCAACTCTACAACAAATGTCTGCGCATCTGCTTCCAGGTACAGCATGCGAAGACAAGCCTCCTCAAAACTCAACAAATAACAAAGTCAGAAAAAAACAAAAAAACGACATAGTGACAAGTTTACTCTGTCCTGGTACACTGAAGATGTAAACTTTCATGCTCCGTGTAGAGTGGTGCTTTACGATCAGTATGTTTTGCACACCTTGACATTAGCTAGGCTGCCCCCGTTTATCACCATCATTCTCCGTGCAGTCTTTTCAAGTGCAACGTAGAAAGCGATCAAGGGGTCCTAGTACCGTAAAACACCCAGTTTGGGCCGAAGTTTACGGGGCGCGTGGATTTAGCTATCCCGACGATGACGCCGCACTTTTGTCACCGAAGTCCAATCGGTTTACACTTATACAAAATAAGTAGGCCGTATGTTTACTTTCTCGTATACAACACCCGGAGAGGCAACCACTGCACTTTTTGAACTGACCTCGGTGAATAATTAGGACCGAAATATGTTGGAACAGAGGCTGCAATTTTTTGATGCGATGCGATACTCGGAATGACTTTGCATATGCTCCGTCATGCTCAGGGTCACATTGCAGATAGCGCTTTTAGGTCTAAGCATATATTTTGGCCCCGTTGTTCGCCGAACTCTCTCCGTAGTTTGCAGGGACTGGCTCTCCGGCTGCTCTGTGGAAAAGTAGGCGTACGGGCATTTTTCTATAGTGTAGTCCAGACTCAGACGTCTACCGTACGCATTACAAGTAATCAAATTACTTGTAATCGATTACTTTTTGGAGTAATTTTGTAATCAGTTGATTACTTTTATTAGGCAGTAATCACAAGAGTAATCTGATTACTTTTTGGAGTAATTTTGTAATCAGTTGATTACTTTTATTAGGCAGTAATCACAAGAGTAATCTGATTACTTTTTGGAGTAATTTTGTAATCAGTTGATTACTTTTATTAGGCAGTAATCACAAGAGTAATCTGATTACTTTTTGAAGTAATGAAAATTACTTCTAACCGTTACTATTTTCCCACAAGACCTCCCCCCCCCCCCCCCGCACACAGCTTTTTTTTCTGAAATGAGCTGTAGGAAACGAGATCAAACCCTTTGTATAAACAATTTCTGTGGAATGTCCGTTTTTTTTTTCGAGCTCGGACTGGGAAGTTTTGGGGAAGCCCCAGTGCGTGACAAAGCCATTCAGGGCGAAGTTTGAGGGAGCAGAATGTAGCTTTGTAAGTCCTTCGTTCAAACTAGCCCCCTCACGCACACACACACAGAAATAAAAACAAAACAATCCTGCTTACGGTACCTACTCGCAGCACGTAGGAGAACCAGAACCGAAGAATGTCTAAAGCGGACGCAAAATATAACAAAGCCAGTTCAAATACACGTCAAGATCCCGTATTTCCCCTACTTGGTCTTTGTGACAAGCAAGATTTCGAGTTGAGAAGTGGTGGGGGCGATCTCTTCCGCTAATGGATACTACACATGATCCGTTTCAAATCCTGGAGCTGCTGCTCTTTTGTATAACATGCGAGTTCATCCACGTGTTAATAATATCTGGGGAAGCGCGTGTGTGTGCGAAAGAGAGTAAGGGCCTCTTGGTTGCCAGTACAAGAAATATATAGAGCAAGAAAACAAAATACATTTAATTTGGAACCAGAGATTCCAAGAAGCACTCTAAGTTCCAATTCATCAGGGACCAGTGGAGATGTTTCGGGTGAGATAACGATTGCGACACTGCTAGAAATTTTGCAGCTAGAAAAACCGATGATCCCATGATGCAGGGCACAGAGATGGCTGATGCTGTAGAGGGAACCCGTTTTTTTCTTCTTCAGTACTTGTGAAAATGTGAAATATAGGTTGGAAGTAGTTCATTGTTATGAACGCTAAAGATGTAAGTCTTCACACAATAAAGTAATCGGAAAAATAACGGTTACTTCTTCAAGTAATGTCCAATTACTTTTTCTGTCGAGTAATCAAGTAATCTAACCGAATACTTTTCAGCCAAGAGTTATAGTAATTGTAATCGATTACTATTGTTTAGTAACGTGTAGAAGACTGAGTCCAGTGCAATATTTTCCTGCCGACGACGCAGTCATGATTGCTTATGAGACCGATCTGGGAAAAAACGCAACCTCGTGCTCACCTTGCCGCTCAGGCTGATCTTCACAGGGACTCCCTCAGTGACCTTGATGACCTGCTTCTGAGCTGTGACCTTGGCGCCGCGACCCTTGGACCCAGTTCTGGCACGGCGGGCCCGCGGTCTTCCACGCCGGGGCATGGCTTCATCCCCGTCCTCCTCATCGTCATGAGCGACTTCATCGTCGTCCTCCTTACGTGACTTGGAAGCTCCCCTCCGAGGTGTCCTTTCCTCGACGTCGTCGACCTGCTTCTTGCGCGAAAGCATCCGGGGCGCTTCATCTTCCTCCTCGCCTTGGATGGGGCGACTCGCCCTGTGCCGCGCGGGTAGCTCATCGTCGTCATCCGCTCTCTTTTTGGATCCCCTTCTTCGTAGTCGCTCGTCATCGTCGACGTCGTCCGGGGGAAGCCCCCGGTGGATAGTCTCGCGTCTATCGTCCTGGTCGTCGTCATCAGATGGCCTTCTGCGACGGCTGGACGACCTGCGTGGCCTTTCTTCGTCGTCACCAAGTTCGGCCGAGTCCCTACGACCGCGCTGAACAGCCCTGTAAAAGAAGAAAGATCGTTGAACCCAGATGACCTCTAATTCGGTATCGCATAACCGTACCTGCCTCTGCGCGTCGGGGAGACGTCCCGTGCCCGAGGTCTGCTGAGGCTGCGATCCCCCCGACGTCGGTCATCGTCATCTCCAGTGCCCCTGGAGCGATCAGCGAGGCGGCTCCAGCTTGGTCGCCGCCGGGGAGAACCACCGTCATCCAAGTCCTCGTCACGTGGCCTTCTGGACGAAGGTTCCCTGCGGCTGGCCGGCCTCCTGCGCGCGTCACGTGGCTGTGGTGATTGCGGGTGTTGCTGAGTAGCTAGCACCTCAAATGCCCGGAAAGCACCTTCGGTGTTGTGCGGCAGAGAAGATAATGACTTGCGCTCGGTGACGAAGCCTTCCGCTAGGCGAGACTCCACGTCTATAAGTTGTCGTATTTTCTCTTCGGCGTTTAAAACACTCATCCTGGACTCCTCGTTTGGTACCATATCTGAGTTGCGGAAGTTCGATAGCTCATTAGCAAGTCGCACCTCAAGGTCTATTAGGTCGCGTAGCTTTCCTTCTGCTTCGAGCATGTTGCCTAGGCAGCGTTCCTCGCCTACACCGCCCAGCTCTATAGCACGCCGCGCCATAATCACGTCCTGTGACACCTTGATGACACTGTCGATCAACTGACGAAGCTCCTCCTCTTTTTCGCGAACACGATCATCGCGTTCTTGGTCCCGACTGCGTGAGCGACCCCGCTCTAAGGACCTCTCCGGCCGCTCGGCCATGGTGCGACCCCTGCGGGGCGAGTAGATACTCTGACAGATCCACTGCCAGAAAGACGGACCCGGTGGAATTTCGTCGTCCATGGCTACACGTCGGTCGGCCAGATCCTGACCTCGCCGATTCATGCTCACGGAATCTTCTTCGCCATAAGCGTCGTAGTCTTCATCTTCGGCTAAAGGAGTCCTGCGAGAACTCGTCCAGTAAAAAGGTGAGGTCCGTGCCGCGGGTCGAGGCGTGGGTTCCACTGGCGCCCCAGACGAAGGCCCCATGGGAAGCGACGACGAAGTCACTGCCACATTCAGGATCTCTCGGGATTTTCTGTTTCTGATATGTACCTCGCTTTCGACATCGTCAATTCCACCCCTAACAGAACCTCTCGTGTCGCCCTTGTCCAAGGATGCGGGCTTTCCACCTTGGGGGATGATTTCTATGTCAATGGCCGTCTTGAGCTTCACCAGGGTTGTCTGGTCATCCGCCACCTGCTCAAAGGTGGCAACAATGGGCTTTCGACTTGTGTCTAAGCTGTCTTCTGAGATGTACCGCTTGGGTGGTACATCTAATGACCGAGGATCCGATGACGGACTGCGAATCAGTTCGGAATGAGCCGTGTGCTTGATTACTTGTACCGTAGAGTCTCCGGACACCTCAATGTTCTCGTGATGACGTACAAGCTCGTTGCCTGGTTCCTCCATGTCTCTTGGCTGCATGTAAGCACTTTGCGCATTAGGAGCATGTTGCGAAACCTGTGGCATCTGAACCATTTGTGGCATCTGGACAATCTGTGGCATCCCCGCCATATGAGACATCTGTCCATTTTGGGGCACTGGTGCCATCTGTGGTATCTGCGGCATGGCTTGCATCTGCAGCATTCCTGGTGGTATCTGCATATTCCCACGCCGATAGTCAGCCTGTGGCGGGTAATTCATGCGCCCTGGATAGTCAATGCGAGCACCACCGTACTGGTCAGCGTACACCATGCGCTCTGGGTAATCTGGAAATTCCATGATGTCGGGATAGTCCATGCGATCGACCGGGGAGAAGTCTCTGCGCTCATAAAAATCTCGTCGGTCAAGGTAATCTCTCCTGTCGCCGTAGTCTCGATCTCTACCTTCCCGTTCATCGCTGTCGCGGCTGCTGCGCCGGCGCTGCTCTCTGTTGTACTCCTTTCCTGTGGTGACTTGCTTTGCGCTTGGCTTGGTAATAATAGCGTCCAACTCGAGAGAAGCTGAGGCATCAGGATCCTGGCCGAACAATTCGTCTGCAATCTGTACCTCCAGGTCACATAGCCTACGCAGTTTTTCTTTCATCTCTTTTGACGTGAGATCTCGACCTTTCTTGCCCTTGTACTTTCCCTTGAGCATATCATTAGCAATACGAAACTCAAGCTCGTGCAGCTTGAGAAGATTTTCGTCGCACATTTGTGTGTCTGCACGGGCATCCAGTTCAACCAAACTAAAACGCTGCACCCTATGCTTTGCGTCATCCTTTGCTTCTTCAGCCTCTTTCTCTGACGTACCTCTTTTGGTTTTCTCCTGGAGTTCCTTCTCGCCTTCGCCTTTTGGCTTTTTTTCTTCCTCCTCCCTATCTACGGCATCACTTTTTTGCGTCTCTCCTTGCCGATTGATCTGTCCCTCTCTCGATCACTGTCCCTGTCACGATATTTATCCAGGTCCCCCTCTCGGTCTCGTTCTCCGAAGCGACTAAGGTCGTCCTCCTGATCAATCGAGGATCTATCTTGATTTTTAGATCTCCTTTTTGAAAGTCGCATGGCCAATTCGGACTCCATCCTATTAAGGTTCTTGAGGTTCGTTATGGCTCCTGCTTCCCACTTCTCGAGCTGCTTGAGTTTTTCCTTCGTACCCTTTTGAATTTCGGCATTCATATGATCTAGCGTTTCCGTTGCTAGTTTTAGCTTCGTGTCCATCACATCTACCAGCTTATCCTTTGGTCCCACTTTACCTGCCAGCTCAATCTCATCCTTGTTCAGGCTCATAATGTTGCGGATTGCCTCCAGCTTATCCTGGTCCTCTTTGGCCACGGTAAGTTTGTCCCAGTACTGGAGCTTCTTGTCTAAGAGACTTTGCAGCTTCTCTTTCGATTCTTTGAGCAGAAGATTACGCCTTGCCTCTTCCTGTTCGTCCACTCCGCTCAGTGACGCCGACCTTGCCGGCGGTGGCGATGGCGCCGGTGCTTCCAGGGGTGCTCCCGGTAAAGGAGGGGGTGTCGGCGGTGCCATGCCTCCCGCGCCTGGCAGTGGGGATGGAGAACCTTGTGGCAGTACCTGGTATGCACCTGCCGGCGGGAACCCCCGGGAAATCTGGGTGGCGTCATGCCCATTGGAGTTCTGGGTGGCATGCCGGGTTGAAAGCGTGGGGGAAAGACACCCGGACGTGGTGAAAATCCCGGGGAAAGACCCGGTGGACCCGGGGGAAGCCAGGTCTGGGTGTCCTGAGACCCGGTCGCTGGGGGTACCGGGCGGGAAAAGGCCCGGCGGTGGAGGTCCCGGAACTCTTGGTGGGAAACCTGGTCTCGGCGTGCCCCCGGGCGGCAGACCCGGTGGGAAGCCCGGCCTCTGCATGCCACGGGGGGCCATTCCGGGAGGTCCTGGAGGAAAGCCCGGCCTGACACCGGGGCTGGCGAACGCGGATCGAGGAAAAACGCCGGGTGGGAGCCCCGGACGTGGCGGGCCTGGTGGGAACCGGGGCGGTGGTGGTGGCGGATTCATGCTGTTATGTGGTGGACTCTGCGCTGGAACCTGGACTGGCGAAGCTCCTTTGATGCCAAGGGCGACGCCCTCGGCTCAGCCGCGGTCTACCGAGCCCGCTGACCTTTGCTGGGCCTCGGGAGCGCTATGGCATGGATGTGCGCTGAATGTCCGCCGTTGCTCCGGTTCGACTCGGCATCGCACTTCGCGTGCCCCCTGCGCGAGCTCCGAACCGCGGCCCGTGTCCACGGCCTTGCTACTAGCTGACAGTACTGATGCACTTGCCATTCAATTTACCTCCAGTCTGCGGCTTAAAACACTAACAACCCCAGCATCGAAGCTTTTTTTTTTATTGTCTCAAACACTTCGAAATGGCGTACTATATAATCCCAGAAAAAAAAATTTAAATCGCGAAAGGAATGCTTTAGCGTGCGAACGCCTCCATCGAAAATTCGTATTCTCCTCCCCTGCCATGTTCCCCGTTGCTATTGAGCATGTAAAGGCTGGTTCACACTGCCCCATTTTCTTACGTTGAGTTACGTTACGAAATATTACGTTGAACTTTGAAGTCACCGGGACCTCTAAGCTTCATATTAAGCGAGGCTACAAGTTCAAGGAGAAAGCATGACACCCGACATTCGAGAAACGAATGTTTCGGTGACTTATAGACCCTTTCGCTGTTTACAAACATGAACTGCCTCCTACGTCCCAAGCAACTTCAGGTCGCTCCGTCTTTGCAAGTCTGTCGAGCTTGCCTATGTCGCCAGTGCTAGAAAGCATAAGCGCTAAAACGCAAATCAAAGTTGGAGATTTAACGAGGGCCCTCGGCTGGTCAATTTAACGTCTTGGAGGAGGCAAGTTGGTTTACAAGAGTACTCGAAAATATTTAACATATCTCGGGCTTCTTCGTTCTTTTGGCGTTCACCTGGAGAATTGGTGGTTAAACGTTTCATCGACATTTCAAACAGCGCTGTTAGGGTGGGCTTTGTTCATACTTTTTTATGAACCGGAAGTTGCTTGGGACGCAGGAGGCAGTTAATGTTTGTAAACAGCAAAAGGGTCTATACGTAATGTAACTAACGTAAGAAAATGGGGCAGTGTAAATGAGCCTTAAGTGTGACGCCACTGCTCGAAACAAACTGGTACTAGGGGCATTGCTATAAATACATGAGATTGGATTTTTCTCCGAAGGTTGGATGAATACATGGGATTGGATTTCGCTTCAAAAATCGGACGTGCGATTTAAGTGCACAAAAATAATAGATATAGGGAACCTCGATCTCACACTTAAAACGACACAAGTTTGCCGAGAATCGGTTATATATTTGCGACGGTCACTTCCGGTCCTCAGTACGTCTCGAGACTCCGGCAGTAGGCGATGAGCGCATGCGGAATGAGAGAAGCATGACGTCCGCAAGTGTTTCAATCATTTACGTAATAATACGATTTTGATCGTGTATTTATTGGGAACATAGATGGCTGGACTAAGAAAACTCAACAGGTTTATGAAAACGAATTGTATTTGCGTGCGATACGGGATACAGTCTGACGACACTCGTCACACGTACGGAGATTGTTTGCTAAAATGATGTTGTACTGCATGGACGAGAGAAGCATCCGTTCAGTACATGATATCAAAGCAAAGGCAGACTCTCCTTTTCATTCTGCAGATTGACGTGAATCGCAGCGAAGGGTCAAGTGATTTGACTCTAACAATATAGGTTCGAGACCCCAAACTTCGTTCGCAGGCTCGCAATATGGAAGCGTATTTCGTATATCTGGTTGTAACCATCGCACTGAGAACAAAAATCCTCCGAATTCATCGGTTTTCAGCAAAGCTCGAAATACTAGCAAAATAACTGGGTAAAAACCTCACTTAACTTGTTGAGATGGAAGCTTGGGCGAGTTGGAGAGGGTTTACATCTGTAGGAGGAGGAGGACACAACTTTATTTATAATCTATTAGATTTGTAGGGTAAAGCCGATACGTGGAAAGACGGCCACGTTTTGTCCAGGGCCCATTCCATGTCCTCCTCTACGATGAAGCAGAAGAGGGGAGGGTAGCAAACCCCAGACCGCGGCGGCTTCCTCGGCCCAGTCGCAGATTTCCTTCTGGACGTCCGCTTCCGAGCTGTGCATCAGTGCGTTCCACTGCTCCGTATCATTGCATGCGAATGTGGGATAGTGTAGCTCGCGAGGAGCAGAATTTGCATACTTCCGAGTGTAGGTCCGGCAACCAGTGCGAATAAAGGGAAGGATTTGGATACGTGTTTGTTTGGAGTCGTCGCCAGGTCCATTCCTGGCTCTTGGTTAGCGATTTGTGTCCCGCAGGAGGGGTCCTGCGTGCTAATCTATATGATTGCGTAATTTCTTGGTACGAGGTCAGTGTGTCTCTGTGACTGACCGGCTCGTTACCTGTTCCCGTCATTGCCCCCCGTGCCCGGTATGCTAGCTCTCGGGCGGTGGTATGGGCGGCTTCGTTTCCGGGGAGGGAGGTATGAGCCGGGGCCCAGATTAGACTGACCATGTCGTTAGGAATTTTGGAGGAGCGTGTTAGAACTCTGAGGGTAGCCTCAGAAACCCTGCCCCTCGCGAAGTTAAGAATTGCGCGCTTAGAGTCCGATATGATTGTTTGAGTGTTATGGACAAGGAGGGCTATGGCAATAGCGACCTCTTCCGCTGTTTCCGAATTGGTTGTTCGGATCGAGCCCCCGGAGAGGGGGACCCCATGGCCGTCGGTGGCGACCACGGTCATGGCCTTTAGGTGGGGATAGTCAGCAGCGTCCGTGTACACGACGCCCTCAAGCTGGCCGTATCGTTTGTGGAGTGCCGCGCTTCGAGCTTTCCTGCGGTCTGGGTGGTGTTCCGGATGCATGTTTTTGGGAGGCGGAGGAATGTGAAGATTGGCTCTGATGGCATGTGGAAGCGTGTGTTTCGGGCTTGATGAGCTCTCGTGATGAATGCCTAGTTTCTGTAGAATGGCTCTACCTGTATGTGTGGTAGTGAGACGTGTGTATTGCGAGAAGAGATGTCCCTCGATCATCTCTTCTACCGTGTTGTGTAATCCTAGGGCTAGCAACTTATCGGTAGAGGTGGTGGGGGGAGGCCTAACGCCGTTTTGTAAGCCCCCTGATGATGCGATTGAGTTTATCGCGTTCAAGTTTCAGTGGTCTCATGTATGGAGCCGCATACATCACTCTGCTAATGACGAAGGCTTGGATCAGCCGGAGCAGATCCGCTTCCCCCATCCCAGAGTGACGGTTGGCTATGCGGCGTATAAGACGCGATGTCTGATGAGTGGCTAATTCTATCCTTCTAATCTGTTCGGTGTTGTGACCGTTGGATTGAAAGGTCATTCCTAATATTCGGATGTTATCTCTCGCCGGAAGGGTTTCCCCTTCGAGCGAGAGCTCCATTCTGTATGGTGGGGGTTTTGTCGTGTTCTTGCGAAGTCCGCTGGGCCGCACGATCATGTATTCCGACTTTTCCGGAGAGCACGCGAGGCCAAATGTTTTGACCGCACCGCTAACCATAGCTATTCCTTGCTGGAGGATGCCCTCCAGCTCCTCCTCGGACTCCGCATCCGCCCAAAGCGTGATGTCGTCCGCGTAAAGGCTGTGGGATAAGCCCGGGACGGTGGTTAGTTTGTTTGGGAGTGTGAGGAGGGCGAGATTGAAGAGAAACGGGGATAGTACAGAGCCTTGTGGTGTTCCCCTTCCTCCCAGCGCGATGGGTGGTGACTGTATGTCTCCTATGTTAAGGGTTGCTGTTCTGTCTGTGAGGAACGCTCGTATGTAATTGTATGTTTTGGCGCCTACCCTGATTCCGTTTAACGTCTGCATGATTGTTGTGTGGAGGACGTTATCAAAGGCCTTTTTGAGGTCGAGGCCTACTATGGCCCTGTATCTCCTAGTCTGTTCTGGGCCATATATCTGGTTATTTAGCTGCAGGAGAATGTCCTGCGTGGAAAGATTCGGGCGAAATCCTATCATTGAGACAGGGAGGAGGCGGGAATCCTCCAGATAGTTCTGCATCCGCGATAGGGTAACGTGCTCGAAGAGCTTCCCCACGCATGATGTGAGGGAGACTGGCCTGAGGTTGTTTAGTGTGAGGGGTTTGCCTGGTTTGGGAATAAAGATTACTTTGGCGTGCTTCCATTTCTGCGGTAAGGCGCCCGCCTCCCAGCACTCATTAAAGAGCTGGGTCAACGCCTGAATGGAAGCATCATCCAGGTTCCTAAGAGTTTTGTTATTAATTTTGTCCTCTCCTGGGGCCGATTGGGTACGTATTTTGTGTAGGGCTGCACGGACCTCCGATTCCAGAATGGGAGAGTCTAGATCGGCGTTGGGAAGGCCCGTGTAGTCCTCTAGCGTGGTGGGGGTTGTGTCCAATGTACATGGCCCGTAGGTTTTCGAGTAGTGTTTGCGTGCTTCCATCGTATTGATGGAGGAGACGGGAGAGGTTCTTCCGCTGCTCCGTTTTTGTGTTGTTTGGGTCGAGGAGGTGCCTGAGGAGGTGCCAAGTTTTGGCGTTCCCCAGGCTTCCTCGCACACTATCGCAAATCTGGTGCCAATGTTGACGCGTGAGGGTATTAGCATAGTCCTCAATTTCTCGATCCAATTCAGCGATACGTAGCTTGAGTTTGCGATTGTGTTTTTGTTTTTTCCAGTGTTTGTGTAGGCCATTCCGCGCTTCCCACATGTGCAGTAGGTGGGAGTCCACCTCTTGCAAAGACAGTGGCTCCTCTTGAATGACGCGCGTAGTGTCGCTGACGTCTGTGAGCAGCGCGCGCGACCATTCCTCGAGGGACGCGATCTCCGTGGGAGCCGTACTAAGCCTATTCTGGCGAAATTTGTCCCAATCTGTTATTTGTTTGGGCGCTGTTTTTCTGCGGTATTCTGTAGTCTGTAGGCAGATGCTAATTAGATAATGATCGCTACCCAGACATTCCTGCGTGTTTTGCCAATCTGCGCGTGGAATATTTCGGGTGAACGCTAGGTCGGGTGATGTGTCGGTACAGACGCTATTGCCTATTCTCGTGGGAGTCTGATGATCGTTCAGGAGGGTCATACCCTCCTGTTGAGCAGCCTCCCAGAGGCGAGTGCCTTTGGGTGCATCCCTCGCGTATCCCCAGGCAGCATGAGCCGCGTTAAAATCCCCCACCACGAGGAGGCGATCGCGTTTGGCTATTAGCCTGGCACGATGTAATATGTTGAGGAATTTGGCTCTCCAGTCCCTTGGTGGACTGTACACGTTTAAAATGAATGTACTGTTGTTTTTAGCGTTGCGAGGGATGAGCTCGATTAGTGTATGTGGTATATTGTCATCTACCGAATCGTGCAGTATGGCTGTGCTATTGCGGTGGACGAGTATGGGTGCGAGGAGCTGTGTGTCGGAGGGTGAACTGTATGTTTTGTAACCGGCCAGCTTGGGGACAGTCCTAGCCTCTTGAAGGCAGATCACTATCGGCGGGACTGATTGGGTTAGGAGGAATTGTTGGAGGTTTCCGCGTTTCTTCCGGTAGCTTCTGCAGTTCCACTGCCATATCTCGTCCCTATCCATGATTGGGGTGGGGAGGAGGGAGGCTGGTGCTGCGGCTGCTGGGGACCTGTAGTTTGGGCGGCGCTAGGGGACAGGGGGCAAGGTTGGGGACTGGATCTCTCGAGGTGGAACGGGAGGTCCTGGAGGGAGATGCGGATCGTGGCGATTGCGGCAGGGGCGTAGGGAGGGGAAGGTGTTGCGTTATGGACTCGACTATGGACATGCGGTGATTGAGCTGCTGAAGCTGGAGGAGCATTTGTTGGTGCGTTTGCGTGACGGCGGCCACTTCCAGTTGTAGGGAGTGGACAACCTCCATGATGCTGTGGCTCATCTGTTCAATTTTGTTGGTGACCATAGTCGTCATCCTGGTCTCGAGGTTTTCGAGGTCTTGTTTGGTTACGTACTCTACCGGGGTGGTTGGTTGGAGGGGTTCGTCTGCCTTGCGCTTTGTAGCGGTGCGCTGAACCTCCATGGGTTCTACTGCGGTGGCGGCGGCAAGTTTAGGGGGGATGGGGGGTTTAGGGGGAGGGGGGTTTGGACTGCGGCTGAGAGCACGGTTGAGTGTTTGTGGTAGGGGTGAGTGGGGGTTGTGTGGAGGGTCGCACCTGTTTGGGATTCTCCAGCTGGGCTACTTTAGCACTGAGACGCGCTAGTTCCCTTTTAGTTGCTCGTTGTCAGCTTGAAGCAACTGATATTGTTTGGATTGTGTGGGAGCAGTGGACTTAGCAACTGATGCCCAGCTCACCTTGGAGGTAGCCGAGGTTGATGATTTCCTGGTCACATCAGGACCTTTGCTGGAGCTCCGGCCTCTTCCTCGGGAACGAGAACGTGATCGGGATCTGGAGTGGTAGCGGGAGCTGTGGAGCTCCCCGCGGGCGCCTGCTGATCGATCCCTGGGTCCGGTGGAGCGGTTGCCGCTCCTCGAAGGGTCCATGGTGGGGAAAGTGGCTTCGTCCGTGGGATCCAGGGTCGGGAGGAGGGGGGCCCGCGGTTTACGGGCCGGGAGGAACCTCTGGCGGCACCTCTTGGACCCCGATTCGTGCCCTCCGCCACAGATGGCGCAATGGGGGGGGGGGTGCACTCGTGGTTCGCGTTGTCGGAGACAATGGTGCCGCAGGTGAAGCATTTTTTGTCGTTGGGCGTGGGGCAGATGTCCTCTCTGTGCCCAACGCGGGCTCAAATCTTGCATACCTCCACCCTCTTCTTGTAGAGGAGGCAGCGGAGAGTCGCTCCTCGGTAGTCCACCCAGTGCGGAACGCGCTGGCCCTCGTAGAGGAGAAGCAGGGGTCCGCTTTTCCCGAGTCGCCGGAATTGCAGAATGGGGGTTAGTATTGTATTGAAGGCTATCCCAGATGGTTTCCGGGGTGTCTTCTTCCGGGATGTCATGAATGATGCCCTTGCAGGTATTTTCAGGCGTGGTGGTGTAGGCGGTGGCCGGGTACGTCCTACCAGCGATGTTTATGGCCTGCATTTTGCTGTAGGCCTCGGCTCGTTCGGAATTCGGCGTGCAGATGACGAAGATGTTTTGCTCCGGGTATTTTCGGAGCAACTCACGGGCTGGTGGTAGGTCAGCGGGGATGCTGCTGCGGGCTCCGTCCAGAATCTGGATATCGGACCAGCTTGCGGTTGTTGAAACCTCCGCGCGGGCGGACGACGATTTTATGCTCACCCTTTGGCAGGGGCGGGGGTGGAGGTCTCTTCGTGCGCTGCGACGTGGCCTTCGCAGCGCCATTGTGAGGCCGGGTTGCCGAGGGCCTCGTGGTGGGGGCTTCGAGACGCTTCTCCTTGGCTTGTTGGCGGCGGGTTTGTGTGGGGAACCATCCGCCAGCCTCGAATTCCTCGGGGGTGATGTCCGTGCCTTCTACAGACACCTCCATGTTTGGGGGCTTTACATCTGTAGCAACAGCGCGTAATAAACACCTTTGTCAGTGTTTATTATGCGCTGTTGCTACTAATTTGACCTTAGATAATTTTATATAGTGCCATGGTTCTGCGAATAATTTGGAAAATCTATAAAAATAGGGGGATTGAGAAAAAAAAAAAGAAACTCTTCTCGGGAACAAACTGCACACTACGGCGGACGTCAAAGATTTAGAAAGACACTAATTCGCAAAATAATATCAGTCAATTAAAAAAAAAAGTGCCAAGTGTGGGGGTACGCCAAAATGACCACTCGTGCAGCAGGCGGAAGGCTGGCGATGCCAAAAAAATTGATGAGAAAAGCCAAAAATATCATCTGCGTTTTTTAATCGATTCAGCAGCAGCACGAACTTAGCTATTCACGACTCCAACTAACTATAGGTGGCGCCACAGATTTTCCAAAATGGCAGTTATAGCGAGGGTCGGAGATGCGTGCCGCTGTTGAGCCTGTCTAGTGTGCTGGCTTCACTGAGCGACATAAATTATTTCTGGTAACACGAGGAAGCTGGGGTGTTATGAGCGCAAATCACCTCTTTATTCTGAAAACAAAAACGGTGTTTAGCGTAATATTTACGCAAGGATGCGCGTTTTCATTCTGGAGCGAAACCGAAACTAATCTCTATTTTGGATTTAATTTCTCGATATAGGTTTTAATTTCGGTTTCTTTCATAACTCAAGATGTGTTTCACATCGTAATTATTTAGTTAGAGAAGTTGTTCGCGGAAATTTTATTTTGTGACATACGTGTTTGATCCAGGCTGATATTTGTAGTTGTTGAAAACAAACAGTACTGATATTTGTGCGTTCTCGCTGCCTCTTCTCGCTCACTATATTGTCATAGAAAATAATGAACTGCGGGCCTTTTAATGGAGTTTTGGGTATTTAGATGATTAATTGGTTTAACATTATTCCCAGCACAAGAATAAGAGAATAATTCCAATTTTTACAATATGCCCACAACACATATAAATTAATAAACGCTGTTCTCACTGCAACAACCCAAAGACGAATCCGAGTCAGACAGCTGAAGTGTGTGTGTGTTTTTTATAGCAACGCGTGATGCATAGGACTTTATATTACATCCAGTGTTTGACTGTTTGTCTGTCTTGATAACGATGTCAGAGATTTTCATATGCTAAAAATAAAAACAAAACCATACCTTTCTGAAAAGACTATTATGGTTAAATGGAATATTTTCGTGATTTTGGCGTTAATTGGGGGCATACATTGCCGAGATTTGTAATAATAATAATAATAATAATAATAATAATAATAATAATAATTAATAATAATAATAATAAAAATAAAATTTAGATATTTTAATGCGTCATTTTTCAAGCTCTAATTTATTTTGTTGCTTATGATCTAATTTCAAACGCGTGAGCTAATATGACAATCAAAAGTGTGCTAATTATCATCACTGGTGCCAATCGCAGCATTTTTAATTACAAATTAATAAAATCAAATCTAGCTAATGTGAGAAATCCATGTAAAATTACATTAATTGTGGGTAAAGTATATTTTGCTATCAAAGTCGCGACTTTTGACAATCGGCAAAATGTCCAAAGTCGCCGCCAATATCCTTCCACACCAAATGCCCAAAAATAAAAATTCTTTTTTTTAATTAATAATTTTTTCATAACATTTAGTTACTTTCATTTTTACACGCCGTCGTTTTGCCAATTTCAGCCTTTCCAGTTCGAAGGAACGCCTACCTGCTTGCACGTCTGCTCACTGCAGCACGTTTCGTTGGCGTTGGAAGCCGGTGAAACAGTAGTGAGTTTTAGTATTGCGAACACAAGAGCTGTGTGTTTGCGTTAGCTTTGTGTGTTCCACACTGCGCGTGCGTGGAGTCCAATATTGCGGTCTTGCATGGCGCACGGCGATGAGGCGCCCGAAAAACGTGGGGCACGCAACTCTAATGCTAACGCACACCGCTTGCGTTTGCCTCTATGCGCAAAACTAAGATTCTCCAGTAAGGGGCAATCCCATACCGGTTGCAGCACTACGTTGGGACAGTGAAGAGTGTTGTTCGCATTCGGAAATGACATTTCGCGAGCCATGATCGCGAGCAGTTCCGCCGTTCCCGCTGAGCAGGAGAATCGGGAGACCCTCACTAGAGCGCTTCCCGTTTCCGCCGCGGGAGGGCGAGCGTCGAGCTGGAAACGCGAATAGCCGAGTTCATGCTCATTTGAGCGTTGAATGTAGAGACCCATTCTGCGACAAAAGACAAAATCATGCCTGGCTGAAACCACATGGTCGGAAGGTTCAGCGATAAATTTTCGGGTGTTTGATAATAATTTCGTACAATTAATATTTATTAAATTATTTTTCTTTTTTTCCCTTTTTTTTTTCACCAAGCACTACTACTTTTCTTGTGTTGACCCAGCAATCGTTTGCCGACCAAGTGGGGAGGAACGACAAAAAGCGAACTGCCGCTGAAATGCCGCTCGTGCACCCAATCAGCGGCGAGATGTTTTGGTGGCGCCCTCCTATGGTTCCCCCTTGTGACGTCATTACCTTGCGAACAACAAGCTCGATGGTGTTTGTAAATAGCATGGTGGAAGCTGGAAATCATAGCGCTCTCAAAGGAACACTGCCAACACCGTCAAAATTAAAGTTCTTTCATTCCTCTTACTGCCGTCGATGATGAATCCTTTTCTGACGGATTGCCAGAAAGCAAAAAGAAACAATGCAAAAAGCCCTGGATGTAACACAGGCCTTTGCGAGACAATCAGGCCTCCATCTCTCGCCTGAAAAGACTTCTTTATGATCATCACAAAACACAAAACTACACGTTTCGACAAACAAATTCAACTTAAAATCGATGGAACCCCCATCCTAAAGGCCCCCAACCTCAAGATCTTAGGCGTCCCCTTTGAGCAAAATGGAGGAGCTGCGACCTGGATGAAGCAAACAAAATCCCAATGGTCGGATGGACTCAACCTACTTCGAAAGCTCACAACGAAGGCCTGGGGAGCACAGGCAGATCTACTAAAGAGATTACATCGAGCCCTCCTTGTTTCGAAGGCGGTGTACGGCCTCAGCTACCTCCGACTTAATAGAGTGCAAGAAGAGACCCTCAATATACTCAACAGAAGCGCCATGAGAGTGATCACGGGTCTTCCCAAGTTCACTCCTATCGCCAAGCTGGAGAAGGCTGCCCAAGTCAACAAGGTCAGAGAAATTGCCGACGAAATGGTGCTGGGACAGCTCAAAAGGCTTTCTCGCTCGGACCATGGCAGAGTCATCTTGCAAAAATTAGAAAAGACCACGGACCTTGACACAACAACTATTGCAGCACATCCGCCGCCCCCGTGGGAAATGGAGGATGTCTCTACAAGTAGGCCAATCCCCCAAAACCAAGGAAAAGACCATAAGAAGAGGCGGCAGCACCAGAGTGAAGAACACCTAAAGAAGATTGAACAACTCGGAGGCGATACCGATGTCTTCTATACCGACGCGGCCAGAAATGAGGCTGGACGCACATGCATCGCATGGAGCTCACCCACCCGCAGGAAAACATGGAGAGGGGAAACGTACAAGACGAGCAGCTCCAAGACGGCAGAGCTGTTGGCAATACTGCAAGCCGTCAAGGAAGCCACAGACAATCCCCAACGAGCCAATGTAATTATTTACACAGATTCGCAAGAAGCACTCCGTGAATGCAAACGATGCCGCTCGCAGAATGACATCGCGCTCCAAATACGAAGCGTTGTCAAGGAATCAAAACCCTACGTCATCGTCGTTATAGACTGGGTTCCGGGCCACGAAGGCATCCCGGGAAACGAGAGGGCGAACGAGGCCGCGAGGGCGCAGCTAAACGCATGTACCCTGCCCTCACAAGGCCACGATCCTCTCCTCGCACCTCAAGATCAAGACGAAAGGCCTGCCATACCACCTGACCCAGACGAGATCAAAAGAGAGGAGCGGCTTGCCCGAAAACTCAGGCTCATCTCCCTTCTTCCGTCAGATTCTTATCCGATCCCGCCGAAATACAACCGGTGGGAGGAGGTGAGCATCAGGCGGCTCCAAACAAATACGGCCATCACGCCCATCTGGCAGGCTAGATTTTATAAGCCTACAGACCCGAACGACCCAGGCATTGACCCCAACTGCGATTACTGCGGTGTCCCGGCAACATGTTTCCACCTCGTGTGGGACTGCGCTGAAAGTTCGCGGTATCGCGAAGCAGCGTGGAAGAAGCTTCCCCCACAGGCAAGAAGACCCACAACATATGAAGAGTGGACCCTTCCGGACCTCGCAAACCAGCACAGGAAGCACATCCTCGACTCCCTGTTAGACTTTCTCCGTCTTTCAGGGGTGGCGAGGCATGTATGACCCCCTTTCCCCTTTCCTTTCCCCTCCACGTCACTCCAGATGAAGCTACTCAAGAGGATGTGACGAATCCCTTTTGTACATATAATAAATACGTTTCGTATATATATATCCTTTTCTGACGTCATAGTCAGCGTTCGGCCAATCGTGGAAGGCCGACCACAGCGACGCTTTCGGTCGCGCACGTCGCCAGTATCCGTTTGCAAGGCATCACAAACCTACGCGTATGGGCCTGCGGCCCTTTGTGGCAACCTGACACTCCAGAGTTAAATAAAGAATACAGTGACAAATACACATGATGTAGATGGCGAATGTATTATTAGAAATTTAGAGGTTTCGCAAGCCGCGTGTTTGTAACGATTAATAATGACATTTATCAAATATACTTTCTACAACGATTGCAAATGCACACTGCGGTTCATTTCAAAGTATATACATATAAAAAAATCAGGGCCCTAAAGTGGTAGTAGGGAGGCACATAGCCTCACTTCACCGAACATTCGTATTTTGTAGTGGACTGGAGAAGTACCTCACGCAGCACCCACGCAACATTGCCCTTTAAGATCAAAGTTTCCGCTCTACCTTCTTTAAGCGGTTTAAATCGACTAAGCACTGGTTCAAAAGCAACGAACAAACTCGAACTGAAAAGTGACAAGTCGTCTGCACGCAGAGGAAGGAGGCATGGTGCACGCGGAGCGCAAAAGCTCACAAGAAACAAGGAGTGCACCATTTCGCCACTGGACTCCAGCAAAAACTTCAAATTTCTATTTTTTATTTGTTTATTTTGAATCACAGTTTCCAAGCTTTAAATAATAAAAAACGATGTCTAGGATTAATATGCAGTCGTTGGAAGCAATAAAAAATAATTTTGGGGTGTCAGTGGCTCTACAACTTCGGTGCAAAACCGGTCATCATTCCGGTTTGGTTCGGGTTCCGGTTCAATAGCGTTGTATTTTATTCCGGTTCGGTTTCGGTTCAGCTATGCATGTGAAATATCGGCTCGGTTACTGGTTCCACCAAGCAGGAAAAAGTTCAAACCGTTGAACTCTACCTTAGACCAAGCCGCTAATGCTTGGTCTAAGGTAAAGAAAAAGAAAACTTTATAGATTATAGTTGTTTATAAACAAAGGTGTGTTCAAAGTTCAGATCAATTACAATTCGGGTTTATCCGAGCAACTCGATATATTTAAAAATTAGGGGTTCGATGCAAAAATCCTCAGTTTAGATTTTCTACTTTTTTTTCTCTCTCTTTTATCTTTTCACAATTCTCTGACGGACGTTGCCCCAGATGGGCCTGTCTTGGCCAGTTTACGACGATGCAGGGCGTTGGCCATCTCATTCACAGTCTGGCATTGCGACACTGCGTGGCCGCTTACAATATGCTGTGTATAGAGCTGCACTTGTTTTCCGAAATTCACGAATCCGGAACATTCGGAGTAGAGCCTGCTGAAACTTGGGGAAATTCTTCACTGATACACCCGCTCGTCACTCAATGAGAAAATTTCGCTACACAAATTTGGGTTTCAGGAATGCACGAGAGTCTTGATTCTTTTGGAAGTTCATTATGAAGAAGTGTTGAGGTCGCACAGCCTTTATATTTCCCGCTGAGTAAGCTGGAGATTTTTAATAAAAACCAAAAATATGACCATTTTGACTATTTTGAGCGCTTTTTGCGGCAATTTTAGCATTAAAATTATTTAGAAGATAAATGTGACAAAATGTACGGTAAAATTTACTAGAGGTGTCTCCTAACTTAATTTTAAGAACCTGGAGGAAGACAAAATGTTGTTGTATTTGTGTAAATAAATTGACAGGACAGTTTTCGCTAGATTTATTTTCAATGGGTTCAACGAGATAGCGTCCCAAGCCGTTTGTCGTCTTTATTTGTCGTTGTTGCGGCTTTCATGAGCTTGCACGGACGGCGACTCGCGGCACGTGTCCTTTGCTTGACACCGTCGAGATCAGATTTGCCGGAGAATCAGCTGCGTGCAATTTCTGTCTGCTGAGCCACACAAAACATAGGACAAATGAGAGGTGACGGATGTATGACGTAGTGGTGCCATCATCCGTGACAACGTGCAATCTCTCGCTGACGCGCGACGCACTTTCACTTTTAAATGTAGAGTGAACGCGGCCAACCGCGGCTTATCGCTGGATTGTCTATGTAGCCAATCCAGCGATAAGACCGTGCCACGTGACCTCGCGCTCCGCGTGTCCCTAGGACAAACCGAGTAGTCACATGCTAAAGCCCCTTGATGCGTTTATGTGTCTTGCAAGCGGCATCATCAAATACGCCAATGACGAGGTATGCACCTCGTGCGTCCTTTGGAAGCACATGGCGGCGCAGCACTGAAATGCAACGTTACTAGATCAAAGTCAGTTGACAGGCTTCCTAGGATGCCTGGCGCCTTTTGTGGCGCGTGCGCTCGGTGGCGCTCGCTACACCAAAGTCCCTCGATAACATTCACGCTTACAAGTACCGCCAACCATTGTTGTGGAAACGCGCAAGACACGTGCCAAGAGCGGGTGCTCCGCCAACATTCGTTTTCAAGGGTCGCTTATTTCAGTGCTGCTACGGCGGCTAAAAGGGAAGGTGTCAGCATCGGCGCTCGAGAGGGAGCAGCCGGTCAGGATGAAGCGGCGGCGCTGCTGTCGACACTGAGATGCGTCGTCCGCTCGCGTCCGCTCCGATTCGGGTGCTTTCTTGATACGCGAGTAGTGTCTATCAAACGAGGTAGTGGGGCTTAGAGCGATAAACTGGTATCCCGTTCACCAGGCAAAAGTGACCCCCACTTGGCTGCCGCCATGTTGTACAATTTTGACCACTAGACACGTGACCGTACCAAATACTGAGGCGTTTACGCAAAACTGAGCCGAGATTTGTATTGCGATCGCTGTAAAAAACATGATAAACAATTTTTTTCAATACTGTTAGCTCCAGAGATCAGTATCTAGCTCCGATAAAAACCAAATATACAGCATCTAGCGGAGGCATTGCGAAGCTGCCAGAGTTTTTGTCGTAAAACCACATTTTTGACTTAAAAGAAACGAAACATAACTTATCTTGTCGGTGCTGTTATTAAAGATCAATAAGCAATTATTTGTGTGAAGTACTTCGTTAAAATTTAGACGTAAAACTATAAGTTCACGTGTCTAGTGGTCAAAAATGTGCAACATGACGGCAGCCAATGGGGGGTCACTTTCAGCTGCCAGTTTATCGTTCTAAGGCCCTCTACCTCGTTGTATCTATCAGAATATCACATGCGATAAGCGATCCTTGAAATCCTTTTGAAAGTTAAACCATGTTGATTTTGGACATGTTGCTAACGTAGCACACGAATAAACCTGCCGATGCTTTTGTCGTCGTCGTCGTCGTCGGGAACGGCGAAGAAGGATGCTTTCTTCTCTTTTTTTCTCGCAGAAACGTACACTGCGGTGCATCCGGGAGCAAAGCAGTGTGTTTGTTTTTTTGCCCTCGCGATAGTCTGGACTCTGGACGCACGGGCAGTGGCGTCTCTAGAGGTCAGCAGCACTCCTGGCTCGGTGCTCTCCCCCCCCCACCTCCCCCCCAGTGAAGCCACTGTGCATAGAGCGCAATCTGTCCAGGAAGAGCTCCACAAACAGAGCACTTCTAGTGAAGCGAATAAGCCTTTCCCGGATTGATTGAGAACACGTTGGTTGACCTTATATTGCGTGGAGCGCGCTGCGGAAGTCAGTTAGAAGGAGGATAAGGGATTCGGGAGTGGGGAGTGGGGACCAAAGAATAGGAGAGGAGGAGGGCAACACTTTATGGCTTCAGGACCTTCGTCGACGAGGGAGGGGAAACCGTGTCCTCTTGGCTGTAGCCGGAAGGAGCCGGTTCCCCACTGGAGGCGCAGTTGGGTCCCTTATGGAGTTAAGTAATGCCTTCCAGGGCCCGTTTTCTCGAACGCGAACCGTGGTTTAAAGTTAACTATTGTCCCTAGAAGGGGGAATTCTAGGTCACGTGACTGGGAGAGCAGGGGCGCCGAGGGAGGAGCAGTACCTACAAGCAAAATGGCCGCGACGTCGCTTAATGAGGGCTAATAGTTCTGCTTGGTTCTGCTGAACATTCATTTCGATCCGGCTGTTATATTAATGACGCACCATCAACCTATTAGCACGTCAAGCAAAGCGGTAGTTCAGAGGGACTACTAAACTAACCGACGGCAGCATTCCGCGAACGCATCACTCTTCAGCAGTCCGGGATCCAAGACATATGACGGTACATAAGCCTTGCAAGTGTTTTTATGGTGAGTAAAAGAATGTTTTGCGAACAAGTGTTGGTATATATTTATGCTAACACGTTTAATTTGTTACACTATGCACGCCAACTCGTGAGCAGCGATTACTTTGCGGAGAAAGGGGGTTATCCTCGATAAAGTCTTCGTTCCGGGTGAACAGCTGGGACATTGTACTGTTTTTTTGTTCGCAGTGCGCCGACAGTATGCCGACAGCATCGAGGTTTCTACATATCCCCGGTGGCCAGCGATTCAACGGTGATGAGAAGCTTAGCTTTAAGGCTTGTTCACACATACCCGTTTTCTTACGTTAGGTTACGAAAAGTCACCGTAAAATTCGTGCTTCGTATTAAGCGTGGCTACCAATTCAAAGAGATAGCCTGGCACGCGATATTCGAGACACGAATGTTTCGTAGACGACGAGCTATGACGGTGAGTGGCCGTGGCAACGAAGGACTCGTCGTAACGTAACGTAAGGAGTTGAGCTCGGTTCAACATTTCACGCAGCACCATTTTCTTACGTTACGTCTAAGTCACCGATCATTCGTGTCTCGTATGTCGCGTGCCAGGCTATCTCCTTGAATTGGTAGCCACGCTCAATACGAAACACAGATTTCCCGGTGTCTTTTCGTAACGTAACGTAAGAAAACGGATCTGTGTGAACGAGCCTTTACGCTGAAGCAGTGCCGCGCCTGCGTCTGGTTCTGACCGCGACGGTCGGTCGATGCATCCACCAATAGGAAAGGTACAAGCGCGGTATACGAATCAACCTTGCCGATGTCATCTGCAGAAGTCGCAGAAACGAGAAATAAACAAATGCTTACCACAAAGAAAGTTGACGATATCATCATTTCGCTTTTTTTTTCGTTTTTAAAAGTGATATTAGCATTATCTTGCGTCTTATTGCGATATGTAGCAAAACGCAGGTGTGCAGGTAGAGAAACCAAGGTAGCAGACGATAGTGTCCTGTCCGTAAACGTCGACTGAAAATGGACCAAGCGTCAGCATCGGGGGTTTGCGAACAGAGGCAAAAAAGTATAGCATTAGACCATACTAGATCGATAACAACCAGCGGAAAAAGAGGATAAACAAAATGACTGGCTTGTTTCACCGATAGATGACGCATCTTACTGCCCAATCAAAAATAATTACTGTTGTTTTATATCAAGCCGTTTATTACAGTACCTAGGTACTTTTTCCTTCCTAGGCACCGTGGTTTACCAAAATGGGTTTACCATCGCTTCGAGAAAACCGGCCCAGGAGGGAAAGCGTTTCACTTCGTTTATGCTCGAGCGCTTCGGGCTCGCGTGTGTGAACGAACCTACGGTGCCCACGCCCAGGCATCGGACGTGTATAGACTTCGTCTTCACGAAAAACGTGCCTGCCGTCAGCGCGCACCCTATGGCCGTGTACCACAGCGATCACAAGGCCATGGTCATTGTTGTTACGAAATAAATAACAACCCCGGATCGTTTTATATATGTCTAATTCTTTAATTGTTCAAATAACCAATTATCCAATCACACCTTAATTCCTACATTTATAAATACTTCATTCCCACCATAGTACAGCTTCGTTGGTCTTCCTTCTTCACCAAAACAAACAAGAATTTTTTTTTTGTACGACCGTTGTTTTTTGCATTAACCGAGCCGTTTGGCTGGCCTCTGAAGCGCATCCTGTACGTCAAAAAGTGTGGCAGCAGTGCTAGCAGTGCGAAGAAAGTGACGCTGTTGCTTGGCCCTTTCAAGTGCTTTGTTAATATCACTTTCGAGCTACGAAGCCCGTGTTGATTTTCTTTTATACGTTCGGACCATCCTAGACACCGGGAGATTAAGAATATGGCTCGGGACCAACCAGGAGACTCGTGCGTTATTGACATGCGCGTCATAGAATGCCAGATTGTCGCGTTTTTCCCACCGCGTATCCTGTTGCGTAAATATTTATTTCGTTAAAATACGCAACCACAGATTGCTCAAATTTAGCCCGCCTGGAACTAATAAATCGTACTAATAAAATTAGAGCTTACCTTGGAAGAATTGTTGGTGCCGACCGGTGTGCACGTTTCGAAGTGAAACCTCGCGCTGAATTTTGTGCCTTTTTGGCGGGGTGAGGGGGGAGGGGGGGGGGAGGAGGGGAAATCACACCCACCTCAACTCCACATTTATTTTCTCTGGAACGCACTAGCCGATACCTCTCAACCTTGACACATGCAAACTGTACAGGTCACGGCAGCTTTATGTGAAGTTTCAACGTTTTTCAGATTGCTTGTCTAGGAGATGGACGGCGCTAAACACAAACTGTCGCACTTTGCCCTGCGACTCATTTTACGCCACCGTACCCTAATGCCGAAAGACGGAGCATGCTCTATTCGTATTTTTCCCGTAGACTGATGGGTTTTGAAACAGTACGGTTGCAGTGAAGCGCCGCTACGTAGTTGGCTGAAAGTTCCACTGGACGGCCGGAAGCAGCTACGCAGCGCGACTGTAGGAGGTGTCACTTCGATACTTGAGGACAACTTTATGGGGCTATGCAGTCAAAGGTATGGGAGCGCGTGCTTGGAAGCCGTTTGGTTCATCTTGCGCTGTCCGTTCACAATCCTCTTAGGGGAGCTGACTATATTTGTTTCTCGCTTTCTGCTTTTCGGCGCGGATGCCGATTGTTTCAAAACGGGGTCTCTTTGGTCTTTTTGGTGCAGCCATTAGGTCCTTTGAAGACATTGAACACCATGAGCACGGCTACAGGGACTAGCTTCTTTATGCAATATCCCGGCACATAATCCAGCGGTTTAAAGTGCCTGTTGCACGCAACCGTAGATGAAGATTTACCGTTCACAACAAGGTGCTCCCTTAGTATCGTCTTCTTTCAAGCGGTATTTAGCGAGTCATCGCTAGGCAGCTGCTGTGGAAAGACACGCCAGAAGTATTTACTGATGTCTAATATTAAACAGCGCACAAAACGTCGGCGGAAGAGAAAGGACATCCGTAAACTTTACTACAGTTTACGGATGTCGACTTGCGATTCGGGACGCTACAGTAGACCCTTGAGTCACGCGAGACAGAACCCGTTGAGCAGCAGGGTGGAAGAGAGGATAGTTGGGTCGCACGCCCTCATGCAGAAAGATGTGCATCCTCCTTCCTTCGATGGAACAGGCAATATGAAAAAACAGCGCGCAGATCAAGTCCGGCCGTAATCCAGCCTAATGTTGTTGTTTTTTGTTGTTGTTTTTGCGCGCTGAGTGTGAGATTGGTCAGAAGGTTTAACGGACGCCGCGGATTGATCTATGAAAGTTGCAAGCATGCTTGTGAAAGACCGTGTGGGCGATGAGTTCCATCAGCCTGAACTCGTCGGATAGACGCCATCTCACAAGTTGTGTGCGGTGCCAGCAAAGGCAGGGGCATGGCACTTTGGAAAGCAACACGTTCGCCCTCGTGCCTTCGCTAGCTCTGCACACAACATGCGAGAAGGTGCCGTGACTGATTGGTGGTCAATCATAAGTCACTACATTCCACACCTGCCCGTTTCGATCTGGATGAGGATCGTACCGGCGTGCGGTCGTATATCACTACTGTATGATGCACGCTAATAACCCCAGGCTAGCGGTTGTACTGCACTGGCTAAATTCCTCATCTACAGCTGAGAGACAAGTCGCCCGTTGAGGCAGACCAAGTTCTAGGCTGTATAAACATACCCACACCCCAATTTTTTTGTTGTAATTCATACAATATTAAAGACAAAGACAGTCCTTCAGCTGTCTTTTTTTACGGCTTGTAAATTGTCAAGAACAATTTAAGAACGATAGTGCGTGGTAATCGTCTCTTTGTCTCAACCAACATGGTTTTTGTCAAGGGCGTTCAGTGGAAACAAACCTTGTATCATTTCTGGTACACACTCTACCTAAGGTCACGTCCCGTGGACAAGCTGATGTTATTTATTTCGATTGCTCTAAAGCTTTTGATCTTGTAGATCAGAAGTTGTTACTCGCCAAATGTTCAGTGTTGGGCATGACTAGCTCGTTTTGCAGTTGGTTGTCTAGTTACCTTGGCGGAAGACCTAACAGAGTGCGGTATGAAGGGTGTTTTTCTGCCTCATATGTTTTAAATACTGGAATGCCTCAAGGGTCCAATCTGGGGCCATTGTTATTCAACATTTTTGTCAATGATTTGGTAGACAGTGTGCAGCATTCAAAGGTGCTGCACTTTGCAGACGATGTTAAGATTTATCGCGAAATTCATTTAACTACTGACTGCCTAACGATGCAAGACGATGTTCAGGCAGTTCTAAACTGGTGCTAGCAAGACCAAGGCTGTTTCTTTTACCCGTAAGACAAACTGTATTGAGTACTCGTATACCATGTTAGGTTCCGCTATCACGAGGTAAAATACTATTCGTAACCTGGGAGTGCTGTTTGATTCCCGCCTTTCGTTTATTGCGCATGTTTCGAAAGTTGTGACTGATTCTTATGCAGGTGCTAGGCGTTATTTCGCGAATGAGGCGGAATTTTCGTACTTACGCTAGCATGATTCATCTATTTCACGCCCTTGTTTTGTCTAAACTTGAGTTCTGTTCAGTCGTATGGAACACCATTGGATTGACTCACTCATGTGTTTAAAAAAGAAGTGCAGCGTCGTCTTGTGCGTGTTGTTTACGACAGATGAGCTGGGAGGCGCATTTATTTTGTTTATGAATACTTACTTAATCTGCTTGACCTGGTACCCTTGCACAAAAGAGTAGCGCGAGACCATGACTTTTTTGTAAACTGTAGTAGACGCTGCAATTGATGCACCTTTACTTTTAAGTGCGATTTCTTTCATTGTTCCTCAAAAGCGTATCAGATTTTCATTTATTTTCTACCCTCAGAAAGCTTGTGTCCAGTCCCCGATGACACGCCTTCAGCTCGAGTTATTTAGAATTGTTTTCACCCCTTTTAAATTTTAGAAGAGCAATGTTGGCCGCTTGAAAAACATCTGTGCTCTGTTGCTCTTCATTGTTCTCCGTAGTTTTATTTATTTCCTTTTATCTTTTCTAAATCACGTCTTTCTTGTTAGTTTGTCTATATCTGTTCTTTTATTGTTTGTAATATGTCCGCACTGATAAGGCCTCGAGCTGTTTGTGGGCACATTAAGCAGAATAAATAAATAAATAAATATGATAACGTTTGTTGCATCGTGACTGCTATGTAATTATTCTTTCGGAATAATTCTGCGATGCGATTTCAAGCACCGCACACAGAGAAGTTATCATCCTCGACGACGACGAGCTCTTTTCAACAGCTCACATGGATGACTCAAGACTATAAAAAAAAATCAGTTTATGAAATGTTTTTTGACGCCCCAAGAACTCTTTTCGCTCATGAAGAACGGTTTTGCCTCAAGCAATAGAAAGACAATTGAGGGATGAAGCATTCTTTCGCATCAAAGAAGAAGCTTAGAAGAACTCCTTATATGTTTTTCAGAAAGAGGGAGTGCGTAAAAAGAACTTTTTTATGGTGCAAGATATGGACAAGCCGAGATCTCCTGAGAGTTCTTTTACGGCCAGATTTTTTAGTGTGAAGGACACGCCTGGCTGCACTAACTTTCACGCAGCAGGAGTGGCTGCCAAAGCTACGATATCGGGCTCCCAGCCCTCGCTGAACGGGCTATAGTTGTGCGGCGAGCCGGGCAACATCACATGCGGTACATCTATGGCACATTATACCCAACCGAACAACTCCAACGTTTAAAGCTCCTCCACAACGGCTACGAGGCCCATCTGGTTGGGGCGCACTGGCGAACAGCGCAAACAGGCACTTAGGCCACCGCGAATCACGCACAACGGGAAACGGTCATGGAGCATGATCGAGGGTCCATCTATGCCCATGGCGGAAAACGGTTGGCCCACTATCGGCTGACAAGTCCATTCATAAAGTGTG
>JAZHYW010050769.1:0-11729 GCA_037355805.1 Ixodes ricinus | reverse complement strand
ACCGAGCTTCTGTTGCTTCCGTCGCCTGCCCAGCGTAGTCATGGGACTCAAGCGGGCGCATGCGCTCAAACCAACGCTCAGCAGACGCTGGAGTTAGCGCCCGTGACGAACAGCCCTGTCATCAGACAGTCGTAGTTTGCCGCTTGCATTGGCTACAGGCTTTTATAAACGTTATGCACTACTAGTTTCGACCGTATATCCCGTTTCATATGTGCTGATTTCAGATGTTTTCTTTGTAATTTATTTTGATGTTGCAATTTGTCTATTTATAATTTCCGAACCGGTTCGCGAACCGGTTCGCGGATCTAATTAATCGAACTGGAACTGAACCGGAACAAAATAAATTAGCCTGAACCTGAACCGTAACCGGACCCGTATTTTTTTCGGTTCGACACACTGCTCACGTCAAGGATCTACGACTAAAGACTCAGGTGAAAGGACACCAACCTCCGCTGAGCAACCAGTCGGAGTATATACTGCAACCTCAAAGCGAACAACTGTCCCAGGTGCCTACTTTTCCCGAGATACGGGTACCCCTTGTTCCTGTACACCAGAGCGGCGGGATGACAGGGTCGAGGGTGGCCATGCAAGACAGAGAGAGTTATCCAACGTCAACAGTGAGAATGGGTCTACCTGCATACCAGGAGTCACCCCTTGTCCCTGGCTACGTCCAGCACCAGGCTGGCATGACGCCACTGGAGGTTGCGCAAATGGTGAATCGCATAGTCCGCCAACAATTGGCGGGAATGCAGTGCTAGGAGGTATGGGTAACAGGCGAACCAGGACTTCCGAACTACCGCTGCCTCCTGGTCAAACGAGACGAAAAGCAAGTGTTATCGTTGGTTTTTTAAATCTGAATGGTGCAAGACGTCAACGGAAGTGGAATGAGTTATATATAATGCTCAGTGAACAACAATTCTCTTTATTTGGGGTTGCTGAGACTCACTTGCGTGACGCTGAAGAGCCCCCAGTGAACCCTTCATGGTGCTGGGCTGGGTGTAACAGGGTAGAAGGCAACCGACGGGGAGGAGGTGTGGGCTTACTATGGCCTCGGAAAGGGCAAGCATGGGTCAGGAAATTTGAAACGTGTCGAGAACACATATGGGTGCAAGGACAAGTCGGGAACGCACCGACAGCGGTATGTGCCATTTATCTTTCGGTGGGAAATAACAGGCAAGATGAAAACAAGGCCATACTAGACTGCGTTCGACACGACGTCCAAAGTTTGGACCGAAGCCATTCCGTGCTACTGATGGGAGACTTTAATGGTCACCTGGTTGAGCTGGACAGACGCGAAGACAAGAATGGACAAATGTTGAGACAACTGGCAGAAGATTTGGAACTGGAGATATTAAACCTGAGAGAAGAGTGTGAAGGAAAGCACACATGGATGGTGCGGGACAAAAAAACCTGCATTGATTACGCCCTCGCCTCCAAGAGGCTGTCAAACCGCCTTCAAAAAATAGTTGTGGACGACAATGGTGAACTTAGCGTTGGCAGCGATCATAGTACCATACTACTACATTTCGGAGCAATCCAACGGCATCGCAGTCGCCCAAAGCGCGCATTGACGTTTCGGCTGCGCGAGGGGGATATCGAGGCTGTATGTCAGGACTTCGAAGAAAGTGAGCAACGCATGAACGCCGCAACGTATGAAGAATACGCCACGGAACTTAGGCAGGCAGTTGCCAAGCGTTCGGTGGCAAGGAGCGCGCAAGGAAAAAGACGGCTTGTCCCGTGGTGGGACGCGGAAATCGGGAGAGCGATTCGGTACCGACAAGACGCGAACCGAGAACATCGCCAAGCACTAAAGTCGTTTGGAAAAGGTTCAGAGACGTTGCAACTCTGGGAGGAGTACCAAAGACGCAAGGCACTAACACAAGCTATTGTTGAAAAGAAAAAGCAAGCACATGACAGCAAGGAGATGGCAGACATACGAAAGGGCGGAAAAAAGCCGGAGAGAAGTTTTGGCGCTACATTGGTAGTCTTGATGGGAAAGACAGCTCTCCCCAACTGGTGGATTCGGACAATGGAAGTGAGGTAAAGAACATAAAAGAACTTCTGGGTGAATATCTTTACACTCTCTTTGGGACGGAACAAATGAACTGCAATCAAGAAGGCATGAGGGATGAAATCCCGCATTTAGAAGACGCCCCGCAGAGTACCACAGCCGACCAAAATGCAACAGTCGTGGGGCGTGTTCAAGTAGAACGTGCACTGGCGCGGCTAAACGGCAGCACAGCACAGGGGCTGGATGGAATCTCGGCCAAGGTGCTCAAAGGTCTAGGACCCGACGCACGGGAGCACCTGGCACACCTGTTTAGTCGAATCTGCTGCGGCGATGACCCGATTCCCAGCGACTGGAGACGTGGTCGAGTTTCCTTCATTCCAAAGACAGGCGGCAACAAGCAGTTGTTACACGACTACCGACCACTCACGGTCACGCCGGTTGCCTACAGGGTGTTCGCGACCATAATTAATGGTCGTATAACACAGTGGGCCGAGGAGAGTGGCATACTGACGGAGTTGCAGAACGGTTTTAGACGTGGGCGACGCTTGGAAGACAATCTCTTTACGTTGACGCAATGCATCGAGATTGCACGGAGGGAGAAGCGACCAATGATTACTTGCTTCCTTGATATAGCGAAAGCATATGATTGCATTCCTCATACCATGCTTCTAAAAAGATTAAAACAGATTAATATGCCTGAAACCTGGGTGACGTTAATCCAGCGGCTCTATGATAAAAATGTTGTAACGGCATCTTTCAACGGTGTGAAATCGGACGAGGTTACAGTTGAAAAAGGATTACGACAGGGCTGTCCGTTGTCGCCGACACTGTACATGTTGTATGCATCTAGCATGGAAAGAGCGCTGGAGAAAACGGCCATCGGTTTTTCTTTGACGCATCTCCAACACGGGGAGGTGATTACATGGCGGCTACCTGGACTTGCATACGCTGATGACCTTGTCTTGATGGCCGACAGTGTGGGGGACATGAGGAAACTGCTGGCCACATGTGAGACCGAGGCGGATCAACTCCAATTACGCTTCAATGCTCACAAGTCAGCGACAGTTATTTTTTCCGGCGAGGAGGAGAGCATTGGACCACTCATCCTACAAGGTGCGGCGATTCCTGTTTGCACCAAGTACAGGTACCTTGGCGTGACACTATCAGCTACGGAAAACTACCTCGCTGAGTATCACCAAAACCTCAGGACGTCCTCAGTGCGTAAGCGAAACATACTGCGAAGACGGTGCCTCTGGAGCTGCGACCAATACGTCGTTACCAGGGAACTTTGGAAGGCCGTCGCGGTACCCGGACTGACTTTTGGAAACTCTGTGATTTGCATACCCAGCGAGCTTCGTGAATATCTTGAACGACGCCAAAGAGATGTCGGACGTCAAGCGCTGGGATGCCATGGACAAGTAGCAAACGAGCTTGTTGAAGGTGACGTCGGATGGTCATCTTTCGAGGCACGAGAAGCCAGCAGCAAGCTAGAGTACTACGCACGACTCCGGCATATGAACGAAGACCGCTGGGCACGGCGACTTTTCATCTACATTCACCTCAAGAACATCCATTCGACGTGGAGGAATCGTGTCACCCGCCTCGGCACAAAGTTTGGAGCCTTTTGCATGAGTGATGAGCCTCAAGCTGAAAAAGATTGGGTGCGTAAAGTGCGAACGCAGATAAAGGCTATCGAAAGTGAGCGCTGGACATTGGGAATGCAACAGCATACTAGCATGCATTTGTATGCATCTTTCAAGACCGAGATTGCTCCAATAACGTTCTGCAGGAACACGCTGGGAAGTCGCCTACTCATCGAGGCCCGCGGCGGTGCCCTGCGCACCAGACAGTACCGTCGAAAGTTTGACAGTAGCGTGACGGACATGACATGCAGCGCCTGTGGAGAAGACGAAGAGACCACCGAGCATTTGCTGCTCACGTGCCAGAGGCTCCTGCCAGCGCCCATCGGAGATTCCCGCATCGAGCAGGCACTCGGCTTCACGAATGAACATGACCACGTGGCCTGTTCTAGGCAAAGACTGGAGGCGTGGTGGAAAGTGCGACGGTGATTTGCGCACCGAGAAGTCAGTGCGTACCGATTGAACCACCGGGATCGTGTAGCTGTTACCCTCCGCCCACCAGGGGTCATCGACGACAGATGGTGGGTCCTGACGACCTCCCCACTCCTCTCCCCCCCCTTTTTTTCTTTTTTTTTCTTTTTTTTAACTTTTTTGGCGTGTCCAACTTCGACTCTCGTTTCAAAGAGATTGCGCCGCAGAATACAATACAATACAATGGTATATTATGGCTTTTTTTTTCGAGATAACATCGAATTTTAGCGCCTTTGGCTAAATTTGGGTTATTTCCTCCAGCCGCTTGGCGGTTTGGGGCGCGACCATCTGGCAACACTGAGGAGTACTAGGCTAGGTGGCGCGAGACACCGCCCATTATAAAGGGTATTGTCGTTAGCATCCATTCGTCGATTCAACTTTTTCGGCAAAATCAGTTTTCATCACTCCCTGAAAATCATGGTGGAAGGTACCAGCCAAGTCGAAGGTTCCGAGAGCGGCGGTGTGCCTTCGCGAAAGAAAATGAATCTTGAGTACAAGAAGAAAAACTGCAATGCCTCGAGATATAGACTTTCCATGGCTAATAATATTTCGCGGAGCGTCCTCGTGTTCCTTATGGTCGACAATTCTCGCCTGTGTTACGCATTTTGCTTTTACACTGACTGTTATAAGGAACGCTAATAAAGGTTTTAACGTGGTATCATATTTTGACGACGTGCCTAACATCTAAGGCGAAGACAGGGCTTCATTCGTCAGTTTGAATCTCCCGGCAACACTTCCCCTGGCCAGATTTACTCTGGCCACGTTTTTGACCCGAGAAACTAATTTATTGCGAAACGTACGCGAGGCGTAAAGGCTATTCGGAGAGCAAGTCGTCTGCTTCTTTCGCAGGAGTTGCGGTGACGTCAGACTGATGCCGAGCTCTGATTGGCTCTGATTGAAAGGATAGTGGGTAGACCTCAATGCTAGATGCCTGTGAGGTCTACCCACTATTTCTTTCAATCAGCCTATAAGAGCTCGGCATTCTGACCATCATCGCCACCCTTGTCAAGAAGCTGACGAACATGCGTTCCGCATATAATATATTTCTCAGTAAAAATGAAAGGGATGCAGAAAATAACGAATATTTAATAATATATATTTATTTCGACAAGCGAGGGAAATTTCAAGAGAAACAGAAAAATTTCAGGTGCCTGGTAAGAAAATGTTGATTTTTCGTGCACGCAGTCCTGTTTCCATCGTACTTTATGGAACACGCATATTTAAAAAGAAAAACTGAAATGGCGCTTCAAACGACGGAGGGCGAACAGAAGTAAGTGGGCGGGTAGCCTCTCCTTGGGAGATCAACAACTGAGGCGTAAATATACAGGGTTTCCCGCTTATTTTTATCCAAATGGTGGTCAATTCAATCAAGTCCCATCCAATTTATTTAGAGCATCATTTAATTTCATCCCAGGGCTACCCGATTCGATTCCGGGGTTTGTCAATTTAATCCATAACAAATACATGCCCGTTTTCGCGTTCAGTGTTTGTGTTTTGAGTATATTTTTGATACATTCCGAGTAATTATTTATACAATTGGATTTTATTGGCGACCACTGATATATTGATTACTTTTTCGATCGGTTGGAGTTACTAGTAGCACTTGATTGGCATGAGGATTACTCTTTTGGTAACCTCGAGTTATTTGTGGCGCACTCGACTTTTGCTGAATTGACATTTTGTTTTCTCTTTCTCATTACCTCGGCTTACTATTGATGCACTTGAGATGATATAAGCATATTCGCGATTTGTGATTACTCTTTTTATTACTTCACGGTATTATTGACACCGCTAAATTAAAATCGCTTCCACTTCTCTTTACTTCGACCTATTAATAACACAATTTGCACAATAAAAGTTCAACATTTTTATTACTCTCTCAATTACTTCGAGGAATTATTGACACAAAATATAGCTTCGTGGAAGCTCATTTAAAATTCTGATTACATTTTGGTTATATAGCTATTATTAACACAAACAACTTTATAGACGCAAACATTTTGTTACTCAGTCGATCACTTTGAATTGATATTGACAAAGACGACGTCATATAAGTTCAGCTAAAAGTTTGATTACTTCTTTGATGAATCCGTGTTACTATTCACACCACTAACTTTTAATTAACTCAATTAACTTAATGGTTACTTTTTCTCTTTCACCGATATATTTTCACATAACTGAGTTAACGTGAACCTTGTTGAAATCTTGATAACTTGTGAGTAACTAGTGACCTATTTCACTTTATATTGGTTTGACATAATCACCATTCTCAATATTACTTAGAGCTTGTATACCACCGAGTGATTTATTCTCAGCTCAGTTCCCATTTCGATCACTCATTTGATTACTTCCGTTTACTATTGACCAAATAAAGAATATTTTGGCCTAATTCTGCATCTGTCGGGATCGTCATACGTCAACCTTGGTTTCAGGTGATCTGCATGGACCCGACTCGAAATTAACAGCGCAAGTATAGAATCCACACAAACACACGTCCACCACAGGTCACAAAACATTCACACTAAGGGATACATTCACATCAGACAAGACACTCACACAGCGCTGACTCACAACTCAATATATTTTAGCACTTCTTTTTCTTTTACGCCTTTTCTGGCGGCACCATTTTGACTCGGATGCAATATCCGAAGGTCCGCGCTTGGCAGACGCAAATGGCGATCCAGGCGACAGAGAAGGCTGGGATTCCAGGTAAGATGCGAAAAGGGCGAAAAATGCGAAAAAAAGGTAAGATGCGAAAAGAGGGAAAAAAGTGTTTGTGACCTGTGGTGACGTGTGTTTGTGTGGATTCTATACTTGCGCTGTTAATTTCGAGACATGGAAAACCAACTCGCCCAAGCCGCCGTTTTGTCCTGCATGGACCCGACGGGTTTTGTGATCTTCATCTGAAACTTCGTAGATGACGTTGCCAATTCTTTTTGTGACAACGCCTTTTATCCAGTGTTGTTTGTAAAGAGGATGTTTCACCCACACTTTCTGCTTGATTGTGAAGGTAGGGGTTCCCTCGTCTTTCTTTGCCGTTCTGGCATGGGTCCGTACCTTGGTAGGCTTCAATAAGTCGAGAACCGTCCGGTAGGGCCTGCTCGTGAGCAGTTGACACGGGGGTTCTCCCGTTGAGGTGTGGGGGTGATCCGGTACTTGAGCAAGAAGTCTCGGATGGCTGCCTTCCTCTCTCTTCCGGAGGAACGCCGAAGAGCAGTCTTCAACGTCTTCACAAAATTCTCTGCTTGTCCGTTGGACTTGGGGTGATACGGCGGGGTAAAGAGATGAGTAATTCCGCCGCTGTCCATGAATTCTTTAAATTCCGAGCTGAGGAACTGTCGCCCATTATCGGTGACAAGTTGTTGTGGCAGGCCTTGACGAGAGAAAATCTCCTGCAAAGCGTCGATGGTATCTGCCGCTGTTATGGATTTCATCGGCATAACCTCGGGCCATTTGCTGAATGCATCTATGACAATGAGATAGCTCTGCTGATCTAACTGTGCAAAGTCAGCATGAAGCCTCTGCCACGGTAGTTCCGGAGCTTCCCAGCGGTGAAGAGGGACGTGTGGTTTGTTGTCACAAACACTGCCGCAGGGCTCGCATTGCTGCGTCGTGCGCTCAATGTCTCTGTCGATGTGTGGCCACCACACGTACGACCGTGCCAACATCTTCATTTTTGTTTGTCCCACGTGTCCTTCATGAAGAAGTTCCATTACTTGGTGCTGGAACTTGCGTGGAACTACGGTTCGCGAATTCCATAGGATGCAACCGTTGAGGATGGTTAATTCCGATCTCTGTCTATGGAATGGCGTGAGGTCGGAGTCCGTCACCTTTTCTGGCCAGCCCTGACTGATGTACCGCTGTACTTGGGAGAGGACAGGATCTGACGCAGTTTCCGTGGCGATGTCCTTTGCCTTCACTGGTAACTTAGACAAACTCTGGGCGTGGAGCGCAAAGACATGTTCTGTATCACAGGAGATGGTGAAAACTCCGCTTGCCATTTCCTTGTCGAAGTCCTCGTCGGGACCTTGTGCGAAACGCGAAAGTCCATCAGCGTTTCCGAACTTTGCCGTTGGCACGTACTCAATTGTGTAGCTGTAGTTCATTAGTATGAGGGCCCAACGCTGGAGTCTGTTCGCCGATGTCACGGGGATTCCCTTCATGGGGCCAAAGATGGTTGTCAGAGGTTTGTGGTCAGTATAGAGCACAAACTTGCGTCCCCAAAGGTACTGGTGAAATTTGCGGACTCCAAAGATGATGGCAAGTGCTTCCTTTTCTATTTGTGCATAAGCACACTCTGATGAATTCAGTGTCTTGGAAGCATGTGCTATGGGGCGTTCCTTGCCATTGATCTTGTGGTATATCACCGCGCCCACGCCTTCCGACGATGCATCCGCCGCGAGGTAAATTGGCAGATCAGGGTTGAAGTGGACTAGGGCCTCCGTAGCCGTCAGTTGTTGTTTGATGTTTTCAAACGCATCTACGCACTCGGAGCTCCATTGCCAGGCGGTGTCTTTTCTCAGTAGCTTGTTCAGCGGCGCACATTTGTCAGCAAGGTTCGGAAGGAACTTGCTGTAATGCTGCACCATGCCGAGGAGAGATCTTAGCTGGCTGATGTTCTTGGGCTCTGGCATATTCAGGATAGCCGAGACCTTGTTCATGGAAGGCGTGAAGCCGTCGGCGGAAACGACTTGCCCGAGGTACTCGACCTTTTCTTGAAGGAAGGCGCATTTTTCCCTCTTGAGCGTGAAGCCGTATTCCTGTAGCCGCTGGAGTACTTGTTGAAGATTGCGGAGGTGTTCAGGAGTATCTCTTCCAGTGACGATGATGTCATCGAGGTAACAGGCAACGCCTTCGAGCCCTGCAGTTACCTGGTCCATCGTGCGCTGGAACACTGCTGGGGCGGAGGCGACTCCAAAGGGCATCCGGTTGAATCGGAATAGACCTTTGTGCGTGTTGATCACGAGAGCCGTTCTTGCCTCTTCATCGAGTTCCAGCTGGAGATACGCTTCTGACAAGTCCAGCTTCGTGAATTTGTTGCCTCCATTTAGTTTAGTGAAAAGTTCTTCTGGACGTGGCAGTGGGTACTGGGTTATGTCGAGCTGAGGGTTCACGGTGACACTGAAGTCACCACAGACTCGAACCGAACCATCCGACTTTGGGACGACCACAATCGGAGTGGCCCACTGCGAGAAGTCCACGGGTGTAAGAACGTTGTTCTTGACTTGCTTGGCCAAGTCTTTCTCTACTGCTTCTCGCGTAGCAAACGGTATTGGGCGGGGCTTGAAGAACTTTGGTTTCGTGTCAGGCTTGAACTGAAGTTGGACCTTGAGTTTAGTGCAACAGCCCAAGTCGCCGGAGAACAAGGTCGGAAATGTTGCCAACATTGTCTGAAGCGAATCTTCGACTTCCAGTTCCACAGATCGAATAAACAATTTGTTTAGGTCGATCTTCAGCCTGTGGATCCACGTCCTTCCTAGCAGGTTGGTGTGTCGCTTGTCAGTCACTAATGCTTCTAGCTCTTCGGAGCGTTTTCCAAGCGTGACCTGAAGCAAGCACCGTCCCTGGACCGTGATTTTCTTCTGGTTGAAGCAGAAGAGGTTGTAGTCGCATTTCTGCAAGCTGGGCTTCCCTATCTTCCGCCACGTGCCAGTGTCTAGGAGTGTCAGCTTAGATCCTGTGTCGACCTGCAACCTTACGGGTGTTCCTTGAATAATGCAAGTGACAAATTCGCCATCTGATTCTGGAGTGACGAATACGTTGGTGATTGTTTTCACCTTTTCCTTTTTCTTGCCAGCTGTCTTGTGACGCTCCGCTGATCGACATACTTTCGCAATGTGGCCTCGTTTGCCACACGCATTGCACGACTCAGTTCGGAAGCGGCAGGAACTCTCCGAATGGTTGGTGTTGCCGCATCGGAAACACTTGACAGGCGCAGAAGTGGACGGCTTCACCTTTTCAACGAGCAGCGCAGCGTGGTCTCCCCGGTCTAGGCGTCGGGACTCTGCTTCGGCGGTGAGGGTTGACTCGGCCAAGCGAAGTGCGACGTCCAGAGTGAGGTCCTTCTCGAGCACCAGACGTGCCCGGACGCGCGTGTCACGGAGACCCACGATGAATGCCGTCAAAGGGAGGAACTTCTGGCGTCGGCTTCAGATTCATAGTCGCAGTTAATGAGGATTGATCTAAGCCGCGTTATGAAGTCTTTGATTGTCTCATTTTCTTCCTGGCGAGCCGAAAACAACTTCGCCCGTTCGAATTCCTTGAATTTCTTAGGTGCGAAATGTTCTTCGAGCTTTGTGAGCAACTCTTGATACGGTGTCTCCAGAAAGCTCCGTGGCTGGATTAGGGAGTAGAGCAGCTTGAATGTCTCGGGACCAATTGAAGCGATCAATAAGTTTCTCTTGTCCGCGTCGGCAGTGACCTTAGCGACGTCGAGACAAGCTTGAAACCTTATCTGATAAAGCTTCCAGTTCTCCTTTTCGGCGTCGAATGTCCCGGGACCATGGAAGCGGTGGGTCTGGTTCTCCACCATGCTCGCTGCTGCTCTGCCGTGCTCCCGTTGAGTCCGCTGTGGTCTTCACCTTCGTCGCCAGTGTAGTAGACCCGAGTCGAGGGGTGTACTGAGGGTTTATTCCAATACAGCAGGTCGGAGGGACATGACCAGCTGCCTGGATTCCAGCTCGCCGAAGAACGGAATGCACGAGCTCCCGTGTCCGAGCTCGTGCTCTGCTGACCAAGACGACGATCGTCTTTTGCAGTCACCATAGACCGAATAGACTTTATTTAGGCAAATCAACATTTTGGTGATTCTCTTAATTACTTTGAGTTTTTATACCACCAATTGATCTATCAGAGCTGAAATCACATTCTTATAACTCATTTTTATTACTTCGAGTTACTGTTGGCCCAATGGACACTCTAATAGTTTTTCATTACTTTCAGCTAATAACCAACCAATTTACTATTCACTACTCAAGGTAATAAAAGTTATTACATATGTGAATTGGGACGAATTATAGTTTATTGGGGAAAAATAACTCGAACTAATCAGAGATGTAATAATAATGAGAACTGAGCTCGTAATTGATCGATTGATGATATAATAACTCCAAATATTCAGGAGAGTCACAATCATGTGAATTATGCCGGGTTGAAGTTCATTGGGTCAATAGCAACTAAAAGTAATCAAAAGCGTAATCATCATGTATATTGGACTCATAATAAATCAGTTCGTTGAATATTAGACCAATGTAATCAAAGCGCGCATCACAACGTCAATTATGCCGAATTAAAGTGAACTCGGCCAATAGTAACTCAAAGTAATCGAAATAATATTCATAATGTCAACTAGGCTTATAATAAGTCAATAGGTTGAATATAACCTCAAAGTAACGAAGTCATCAAAATGTAATATAGGCCAAATTAAAGTCAATTTGCTAAAAAGCAACTCGAAGTAATAAAAGGGTAATAATCATGTCTTTTGGGTTCGAAATAAATAAATTACTGTATTTGAATATTGGCTCGAGGTATCAAAACGGTCATCGCAATGTCAGTTAGGCCGGATTAAAGTGAACTGGAACAATATTAGCTCGAAGTAAACAAAATAT
>JAZHYW010050768.1:0-34062 GCA_037355805.1 Ixodes ricinus | reverse complement strand
GACTTTGGGTCATCTCGTTTCGAGCTCACCTTAGTTGGAAAGGGTGTAACACCAACGTGGTCCACGTGGTGTCCCAGAAAGTCAAGTTCGGTGACGCGAGGACAGCGCAGCAGAGGTTGGTTTCACTATTTCTCCACGAAGCGCGGTGCCATCGGGGCCGAGATGCGCTCCGATTGCAAACTAAAACCTAAGAACCGGTGGAATTTTTTGCTGTTTTTCAGAAAGCCGTAAAATGCCGCGCGTGCATTCTATCATTCTGCAATTTGTGATCTGGTGCTTTACGATGATGCTGTGCAATCATATAATTGAAACCATGCCCTTAAACACAATATTAAAAAGTTAGCAACACCCAAAAAATTCACAATCTAATTATCCCGGACTTTAATAATTTTCCTAGATAGGCCCATGGCCCAGCACCAAAACGACACAATCCTTTTTCCGTTGAGACGAGTAGTTTTCGCAATATCAAATTTGTCCACTTTTCGCGAAACATCTTGTATTTGGGTGTTCCATTTGCTGCTTCGAGGACGTTATTGTTGATGTTTTGCCTGAGGTCATTACCGTTGGCAGATACTACACTAACCTCTGCACCAGTGTCGATTAAAAATCTTAATCCACTTCGAAGTTCCATGAGAAAAAAATAGTTTCAGACGATCTGTACGCGTTCCAACAACACTGGCCATCCTCCGTTGTTAGATAGGTACTTTCCCGTGAAGGAGCATAGAGGGCAGAATTTGCGAGCTTGCGCTTCGAACTGTGCATGGTACCAGCACGTGGTGTTACCGTGCTCTCTGGAGTGGCTGCTACGGCGTTGCCTGGACGGAGACCTGTGAGTCAGGGTGACGCGGTCGTGGTACATGCAATTTCTCTGTAAATAGCAGCGTTAGCCCGTTTACTTGCACTTGGAGTCGTTGTAGCTGTTTATCCCGAGACTCCGTGATGGCAAAAGTCGGTGCCTCAAAGGTCGATGACATGTTTTCCAGAATTTCATCTGCAAATTCGGCCAGCGCGTCCAGAGGTACACCACTTTAGGTAGTTAAACTCATACGTGTATTCTATGGGAGGCGCTGCAGGAACAACTCTCGAAGGATCGAGTCATCGATTAGCGCAGTTTCAATCAATTACCTCATGCATCGTAACAGCTGAGGTCTCACCAAGGTCTTCACCAACTCCTCACCAAGGTCTTCCTTGGTGAGGAGTTGTCGAAGCGTCTGTGTTCCGAAGCCGTCATACTGTTGATAAGCTCATGCTTGAGTTTGCCATACGGCGCATCTGGGGGCGGCGTCATGATGATGTCCCTGACTTCGCCAACCACGGCGGGGCTGAGTGCACTGACAGCGTAATGAAACTTAGTTGCATGCGACGATATTCTTCGCGTAGCGAAGAGTGATTCGACGTGTGCAAACCACAAGATCATTAGGCCAAAAAGGTGGGAGTTTGAGAGATACAACTCTAAGCTGCGAAGCACGTTCACTGTCATCTTGAATCATGTCAACGACTCCGAATGCTGACTGAGGTAATTATGTCTAGGTCACCAATGTGGGGAGTCGTCAGACGACTGGCTAAACGCCACACTTTTATTCCGACATTATCTGGAAGCCAAATAAACTGACTCGTGCTGTCTTCATCGTCTTTCTCTTTTCTCGTGGCCGGACCGCTACAATTTCATTAAAATGCACACATTTCCTCAAGGAAGTGGACTCGGTGGGAAAGAGTTTGTTGATTAAATATTGGAGCCTATACCTCAATAATTGCAGCGGCACCTGTTCCTTCATGCAATATCCGTTTGCGTAATCACTTCGAAAATATATGTGTTAAAAAGAAAACATTCTAAATACGGTGTAAGGAACGCTTTTTTTTTACCCACATTATGTGATCCATAATTCTGATACATAAAGCGATGTTGCAAATGTTGGTATTTTAGACCTTTCTAATTTTGTGTTGCATACATGGTGAATCTCGTTTTCTATTTAGCTGCGAGAAGCTAAGTAGCCAAATAACGCGAGCAGTGTTTATTCTTCCAAACATATGATCCTGATAATAAACTGTGGGCATCCGTCATGTTAAATAAGTAATCGAACCATAATTATGATGTTTAATATCTAATAAAATACACAGAAACGTCGCATGAGTGTACAATAACAAATACGGACATTGTGTTTGTCCCAACAGTTTCTTATAACAAAACAGAAAACAATTGCAACCACAACAAACTAGATATGCACAAAAGGCGCAGAAAACATATCGAAGTATAAAATTCATTTCACGTCTTAGACACGAGGATCTGAGATATTGCAGTCGACTACTTCTCTTTCTTAAAACTACCAACTCCTAAAGTCTGTAGAAATTCCAGTCGCTCACAAAATATCTGACACAGCCAGGCATCCCCCGCGTCCTTTTTGACAGTACAGTATTTTTTATTTCTACAATCTTGAAGATACAACGGACTGCAATATTGGAGGGGCAACCAGAACTAAGTGAATGGAAACATGGGCGGGAACACAGAGAAACCCCCAAAAACGTGAGTGAAGTTGGATTGAGAAAATTGAAAGTCACTCATCCAAACACGTACCTTCAAATAAAAGAATGAATAAGACTAGAAAACGCCTACGAGGAAATTGAAAACGGGCAAGCCGGCTTCAACTGATCCCAGTTCAATATGCAGTATGCAATGCTCTCATGTAAAAGAAGGACCGGTAATATATCAAAGAAAATATCAAAGAAGTATTTTAAAAGTTGAACACGGCGGTGTTCTAGGCGTGTATATTTGTTTTCGTGGATAATAAAACTATAAAAATATTTACGTCCCTACGACTCAATATTTTTGTTGTTTCACGTAAAACGATATTTTAGAAACAATGTGCTCCAAATATAAGGTTCGGTCTCCCAATTTGAGAGGGTTGCATTTTAAACTTTGAATATGCATTAAAGCAAATTAGGTTATTAAAGAAAGGCAAAATATTCGTGTTAAAACGACTACTGTAAACTCGTGTGCTTTATAAACTGTAACATAAAATTATTACGGGTCAGTTTTTATCCACAGCTGGAAAGAATATCGGTTTCTACGTATATTACCTTTTCGTTCATATTAATTTTTTTACGAGTGCCGCATTCTGTATAAACTAAATTACACTCATGGAATTTATCCCATACCATCCTCCGCAGCCATTGTGAGTAACAAACTACTTTTGTATAAAAATGTTTTTGTTCCCCACGCCAATTATGGGGCGCTGAAGCAATTCTTTATTCGAGAACAAAAGAAAACAACACTTAGATCGTCTTCATTCGGACTCCAGGATAACGAATATCGTGGTTATTTTTCAATTCTGTTGCACGGAGCCTACAGAAAATTATTTAACAATACCTGTGAAGTCCATTGTTCCAGGAGAGTCACGTCAAGAGGGGAGTTTTCGGAATCTCCGCACTTGCGCATCTTCAGCGCTTATCAACGCGTATTCACGCCCGCTCTTGCTATTTTCAAAAAGGCCTTAAAAATACGTCACCACTGGTTTCAGTGCGAGTGAAGATACCTGGCAAGCTTGGAATTGCACACGTTTGGCGGCCGAAAGAACCTTTTATGACGTAGCGACTGATCTTAGGTTTTCGTGTTTTCTCGCGTTTGGTTACATCTTGGGGAAAACGGACCTGATATTCCGATGCACAGGATAAAAATACTTTGGAGTTCACATTCAACTCGTTTTTCTTCGAGAGCCCTTCAGCTTCCGTCTAAAGGTACTCAATATCAGAGGCTAAATGTTGAAACAAATAGCGAAAGGCAGCGGGTTTTGATATATTGATCATCCAGTTTCCACGTTTTCGTCTACCGATTATGATTATAGCGCTGAAACGCCTAGCCCCAACGACATTTGGAGTTTGTCGTGGCCATTTAAGTCACGTTGTCATTGTAGAGATAGTGACGAGTGACATAAAACGAGCACCTCACTCTTCTACTCACGGTTGTGGAAAGAGCTCATGCCGCGTTTTTGGGCTCCCAGTTTCCGTTTCCAGCTCGCCCTACAAAACACACAAAAACGAGTTTGCGAATATCTCAAAGCTTCGAAACAATGTAAAGAAGGATTAGAGAATAACACACTAGGTAAAGTAGTGTGTAACAAAGTATTTGTGCAGCTTCCGGCCACCATGACGGGGGCAGAGAAATACTTCCGGTTCTTTTCAGCTTAGTCTCCGTGTCTGTTTCACCGAGTTTGCAGAGAAGTGCACGCAGAGCTGGCACTGCGTTCGGCATACGTCGATCTGGGTTCACTTGATTTCGCCGTCGCCTGTAGCGTTTTCGAGCGCGCCCTGTGCCAGCAAATGTGCAATTGTTTTCGCTATACGCTGTGTTTGATGTGTAGCGATGAGAACAAAATGGTACATACTGCATAGCGTAAGTGTGGAGCGATCCAAGATGACGTGAGCAATGGCGGTGCGAAGAAGTTACCCGACGGCAAATGCACAATCCCGCCAAACCAAATCCGAACTAACCGTTGAGAGTCTCCTGATCCCAGAGTGCAACTGAACCGCCAATGGAGCTGCTATTTTGCATATTTGCCCTTTGGGTGAGGGAGGAATACACTCTGAGAAGTGCCACAGTGTCGTTCGTTTGAGCGACCAATCGACAATAACCTCTCAAGTATGACGTTGCTGCTACAAACAAACCCTCTATAGGGGCCCGTTGATGGAGGAATAACTGGGGCTGGATTTCGCACCAGAAAACAGCAGGGACGTGAAATTAAAGTCTAAAAAATAGATAGAGCGAGCTTATATTTCACAATTGCCACGACAGAAATTTGTCGAATCGGTTGCTTTCTGAAATCTGTGCGACGACAACTTGCGCTCCTCGAGACGTTTGAAAGATGCCTGCCGGCCGCGGACGATAAACGGCAGACGAAAGCACAAGAACGACTGAAGTATGCTGGCTGTAACAGTTTCAATCGCTTATAGAATGATATGATTTTGATATTTTAATTATTTGGAATAAGGCAGGCCCTAAGAAAACTCATCAAATTAAGTTTTACACACAATATATATATATATATATATATATATATATATATATATATATATATATATATACACACACATATATATATATATATATATATATATATATATATATATATATTGCCGCCCGCAGAGCCGAGAAAGCAACGTGCTCGGTCACAGTCCTCTAGAAGATTCCCATTCATTCTCGCACTAGACGTACTTCCCTTTGCTGTTGTTGTTCTCGAAAGTGCCAGTTCATCCTCGCCCCGAGCGCGCGACGGCTCGGAGAACTTTTCTTGCCAAACTTTCGAGATACCCTGACTGCGCTCTAAGATAAGCAGGTGCTCACATCTTGTCGACGGAGTCCCGCTCGTTGCTCTCTGTTGTCGCCGCCGAATCGCCGCCTGCTACCTCGACGCTCTTTCGTTCTTTACTTATTTTTGGTTGGCACAAGTTCGCCTATTAAACCTTTATTGTTCAGTTCACGCTTGTCTTCGTGTTACTCCGTTCATGACGTAAATATATATATATATATATATATATATATATATATATATATATATATATATATATATATATATATATATATATATACATGTACGAATATATATATATCTATATATCAATATATAGATATATAATTGGCGCGTGATTAGGATACTAAAGACTGTCTGACGGAAATCGCCACACGCATGGAGTTCTGCCAAATTTACAGCAAGAGAAACCATATGTCTATTACATAACATCAAAACAGCATCTGGCCCTTTCTTTATTTCGAAGTTGATCTGAGTTGTGATGAATGATGAATTATGTTGTCTCTGACATCAGCGGTTTGAAAAATAAAACTCGTTTTTTCAAGTTCGCAATATGGGTGTCTGTTTTGTACTTGCTTGCTATCATCACACTGATAAAGAATCCCACCGATTCTTTAGTTTACATAAGAGCCAAATGTAGCGAAGGGGCGGATAATAACATCGGGCGGTCTATATTGCCGACTGCATGATCGATAAGTAACGCTTCTCTTCGCGTATATAGAAGAATCTTGCCAAAGAAGATCCGTGTATAGCATATAGAAGATTCGTGTTTACTCTTACCCAGATTGTAAAATAAAAGGAGACCCGAATGACCCTGCCTAGTCAGCATGTAGCATTCGTAAGTCAAATGTTAGAGATGCAGTGTGCAGTGTGGCAGATAAGAAGTCGGGCGTGAGCTTTGCCGACTCACTCAGATGCTCCCGACGACAAAGGCACATTCAGCTCTCGCTTCCGCCAGCTGTTGCGCCGACGCCGCGACGCACGCTGCTGCTGTTTCGACGCATTCCTTCTTTGGTTTCTAGCAAACGTTCGCCGAATAAACATTTATTTCCAGTTTACGCTCGTCGAAACTCGTCCATCCGCGACATTTCTCGTGGAGGTGTGGGGTAAAGGGAAAGCGTTCCATCTAGGTCATGCAGGCGGCACTATACGTGTATATGTATTACAGTCAATTTGTCGGAATGTGCACTAAAGAATTGTGTTGTCAAAATTCTTAAAACGTCTTACGGCCTGCATTTCCACCTCGATACACTTTACGTCATTGTCGTACGTGATTCGGGTTCACAGCGTTTTCCCCGTCTCAAATATTGTGGAAGCGAGCTCCACGCGCATCGACGCTCTATGCGCGCTCACGCATACCAAGCGTCGATCAAAGCTGTGTACGGGCACTTTTCGCTTCGAAATCCCACAAAAAGTTGACCTGGAGAATGTGAGTTTCGTCGGTTGTTACCAACTTTATTCATTGCAGTCGAGTACTCCATCAGAAAGATCCACTGAACCCGCAAAGCCTTCGACTCGTCTGCTAGCAAGACAAAACCGGCTGTGAAACTTTATTTCGAGATTTTGTCATCGCTTTATGGTACTGAGACAATAGAAAACATGTCTTCAATGACGGATATTGAGAATACAGAATGCTTACAACAAAAGTATGTACTTTTGAATCAGACAATTTTTAACCTCACGTCCAGGACCCGTGCATGTGTCCATAACAATGGCCCTAACAAAGTTTTGTTTGGAACGGAGCGCCATGTTCGTGACGTCATCACTTACGGGTTCAATTGCACGAGCGAGATGTCACGCTTGAACCTCTACCAATTTTCTTGAGGCGAAGGACGCGACGGACGCCGCCGAGCTCGCTTGATTGCAGGAAGTACAGTGGCTTAGGCGTTCGACAGTGGGCTCACAAGGAGGCTCTGACTGTTGCACTTAATGTTGGCGCCGCGACAGGTGGCGCTGCAAGCAATTCCCCCTGAAACATTCAAGCGCGCCAGGCGGCTCTCACTCGAGGATATTTAATCCCGAAACGAGGGCACAATATATATACTAACAACAATATTTTTATTATTCTTCAGTAGCTCGTTGCAAAGATTGTTATGAAGATGGTTTAACCACTGCTGAGGGTTTCGGTGAGGTTCCTACTCAGGTGCGTGGCGCAGTTGGCTCAGTGGTAGCATAGCTCTACTGTGGTACATATGCTGTCACGGACAGACATCTGGGTATCACTGGTTTGCTCTGCCACTAGCGCGAGCGACATGGTACCAATGGTACTGTCCAGGGATTACTAGAGTGACTTGAGGAGCGAGCTCCGGGCCTCGGTGTTCCCAGCCTGCAGCGTTCCTGCGAAGAAGGCCGTTCAGGCAATAATGCCTGCTCGTGCTTGTACAATCTGGTTTCGCTCGTACATATCAATTGCCCCATTGTCGCCCGCGAGCAGTCTTCGTATAGCCTAGGCGGAGCCGCATGTCCCATCACATCGACATTCTGCGCTACCTGTCTGTTCAGTAGGCGAATATATCATTATCTGGCCCGCGATCGCATATTGACGGTTAGAAAAACGTGAATACTCCCAAGTTGGCGGCTGGCTTTGTTAGGCAGATACATAACAAGGTAAAATATCCTAAAGTGACAACGCCATTCGACCAGCCTCCCTTTTATGTACACCTTGCAGTAAGTGTCCGGCAACCTGTCGCAGATAGACACCACAACATTCTCAGGTAAGGCGACCACTTACTCAGGCGAAACAGAGGTATAGTAGAGCACACTAGAAAAGTCTATCAAGTAAGAATTAACGGTCTAATTTGTTCTGGCGGGGAGTTTTGAGTCGAAACAAGAAACGCGAGACTGTGTTCATCCGCTTGGGACGGCTGTTTCTTGCGTGGCACTTCGCGTTGGGTCGTCGCGTCGCTTTCATACCTTTTCGTAATTTCTTGCTGGTCCTTGGTTTCGGCGTCGTTTCATTTATCTTGTATGTCCAGATATTTGTAAGGATCATGGGAACGGCATATTCGGTCAACAGTGGCCTTCGACGCAGAATGCGCACATCCCTGCATTCGATTACATAGACGTAGATATGTACGCAGTCCCTGATTATAATCTGAGAATTGGAATGCAATTCGTAAATTGCACATGATTCATCCCTTGTCTGCATGCTGCAAGTTTTATTTCTCATTTTAACATTCCCTTCTCGTCTTGGGGGAAAATGACGCCTATGCCGCCTTCACGCAGGGTGGAGAATAAGAATCACTATGATTTAAATTGTGATTTAATACAGTCTAGTTTTACTGTGGCGATTCAAATGAAACCTTTGCCGCAAGGCTAATCTCAAAAGTATATTTTCATTTACCGTTTGTCTATACTTTCATGCCTTATATGTGCATTTGTTTTGCGTTTAAATAAACGAATTATCAGGCAAGCAAGATTAATATCAGGCTAAACACGAGCAAAAAGAAGTGCTCTTCTGAGCAAATCGGAGCGTTGAGCTCGACTTCTACCTTCCACCTTGTTCGTCAGCTACGCATTATCCTGTTGCAACACAATCGCAACGCAAAAGAAATACACTAAACCCAGAATAGTAACGTCCTATTGCATTTAAGTGAAAACTAAAAGAAAAAGAAAATATTTGTTTTTATTAACTTAGGAAATTATTATGCTCTGCTCTTTCTAATATGGCGGAGATTACAGCACTAAAAACGTTGTTAATTAAATTTTACATTTGTAGTAATTTTTTTCTTCCGCACTGTTATCAGTGATCGATTGAACAAATTACCTGATCGATCCGGCGCTTTGAAAAAAATACATCTACTGGTAGAGAAACACAATTCTCTATCTAAATAGATTTCAATAAATTAATCTGAATTAAATCAAATATATCTTGTATCAATCCAACAACTCTGATTTAAAAGTAAATAATCTGACTTACATCAAGTAGACCTGATATTAATAAATTAGCTATGATTTAAATCAGATAAATTGTATCTATAAAAAATAAATCTAATTTTAAAAAGTATCATTTTTGTTTCACTCTGTCTTTACGTGACCCACCCGAACTGCGGTCTCAGAACAGTAGTTCAGGTGGCGGCTAGTCATCCACGTCTATACCAAGCACATATTCGGAAGAGTAAGCGAAGAACCGACATCGAGAGTCTTACAAACAAACCACGAACAGGACAAGTTTTGCCAGACAGAGCTGCGCAAGCCGGCATACGTTTCAGGAGGAACCTACTGCAGCATCGCCATTGGACACTAGCGCAGTCAACATCGGCAGCGTCAACAAAAAGCACAAAGGAGAGAGAGCGGTGAACCCACTACCTCTATCTTGCCCACTGTACACGAAGTCAGCGTAAAGCAGACTATGCTCGCCGACATCGAGGTACTACCGACAGATGGCGCAACGTGAGTAACGAGAGACTGCGAAACCTACAATAACCATAACCGGGCTGGTCTACGCCTGCGTGGAAGTTTGGCGCGTATCTTCGGCGCCTGTCGGAGATAGGTGCCTATAGTTGGTTTTATGTCCTTCTCAGACATATGGGCCAGATATCTCGAATATGTTGTCGTGAAAATGTGTTTCAATACGTTCGGCAGATTTGCAGATTCACCGAGAATCAAGTGCTCATTCTTCTCATCAAACAGATCTGAAATACGTGTCGATCCATTATAAGCACATTTCTGGAGGTACCGCAGTTGGTCCTCAGCGGTGAAACTTTGAAGCGCGAGCTACGTTTGCGAGCCATCAGACAGGTAAAACTTCGGCCAACCGGAAGCAAAAAGTCCTTCCTGAAGTTCGGCCATGTTGGTTTCGGTTTACCGTTGAATACCCTACCTGTATATACACTTCGTTTGCACACCTATGCATGATTGATATAGTATTTTTTAATTGTGTTCTTATATTAAGACTAGATATTATATCTTTAAAGCTGTGGTAATGGTGGCACAACTCAACTAGAAGTCAGAAAATACCAGCCATCTTTAATACGTTCACACTTGAAATAATTCGGAGCATTGTTCGAACGCTATTACATTATTGCCCTTGGCTGCAGCTTAAAAAGTCCTGCGCACTCTAATTTTCGTCGGTCACACTTTTAACCAAACACTGCATTTTACGGTATAAGTGTAGTATATGACGAGTGAGCCAAACGACGCTTGGAGCCGAATACATTATATGTGAAGGTAAAATTGGCATTGCCACTCAAATCTCCCCGGCTTTCTCAGGCCAAAAGGCTTTGTACAGTGAAATCATTTTTTTTACTTTTTTATTCTTAAGATTTCATTCATTTAAGATTTTATTAACGCTCCATTCCATTTGCTGGGAAATGAATACGCAGGCCCTTAAAATTGTCCTTCTCAGTCTGGGCGCTCTTCGGCAGTTGCAAGCCAAGATTTTGTTTTTACTGTGAGACAGTTGTAATGAATCTGGTTCTATTAAAATAGCAGTTGTTTATAAACAAGCAAGTGTCTTCGAAGAATTTGCGATGGCGTAAAAAGAGTAAGTGAATTTTGTTTATGAAGTTAACAAGTCTGATTTTATAACTTACCATACGAAGTATCTCCACCGGTTCTAAATAAAGACGGAGGCGTTCAGAAAGTGGGCTCGACGGATGTTTTAGATGACTCACCTGAAAGAACAAAAAAGAAACAAGGCATATTAGGTTGACATTTATCATAAAATTTACCGAATATTTTCTGTGTCTTCATTTGATGTTTATTCTTGCACTGAGTTTGAGATGTGGCTTCTGTATTCCAGAATGGGCGGAATTGAAATGGCGTGTTAAGTACAAATTTGACGGTGTGACACTTTGTTTTCACGCGTACCATTCTCTCGCACGTCGAGCTCATATCACATTCCAGTTTGTACGGATAAGTTTAAACGTATTTCCTGCTACATCATGTTTGAAGAATTATCTTTAGAACGCAGTGATTGGCGCCCTGCGTGTTCTTCGATCGTGTAGACCAAGCGGAAATTTGATTAAGTATGGCCGCCCATAAAACCCTGGCATCGCATTTGTGCGGGAGTGGGCCTTATTCCAAATAGTGTTTTTGTCAAGCAGGTTCACGTATCCCATCGCAAATTAGAAGGATTGACTATATGCGAAAGTACAATGTATCTTTAGTTATTTTTAATCACCTGTTTTACGCAATAATTTGTTTTTCTGCTTTCCCATTTGTATAACGAATTGTTCACAAAATATTAGTCGTGTCTCTAATTCCGTCCTCTTATCAAAAGAAGAGTACATAAAAGCATTCAATATGGCACGTCATCTAAATGCACGCATAGGCGTGGCGGAAACATTTAGGGCGCTTTTGACTAATAGGAGGAAGGCCTCAGACCCCACTTCATTACTTCCAATCTATATAAACCCTCTCAAAGCTAGAAAAAATCAGCGGCTTTAACGGCGTCTGGTCGATGTTAAAAATATTCGCCCCCTTAAAGTTGTTAAATCCAGAGCTTGGTGAATTAATTGTTGTGGGGGAACGCTTCCTCTCGAAAAGAAACCGTGGAAATTTATGTCGATAGTGGCTCGCGATAGTGCAATGGGCTTGAAACAATTCATCATCAGGTCGTCGCTATCTCGTTGCTCAAAACTCTGTTCGTGACAGGACAAGGCAAATCTCCTAATAACTAAATTTAGCGCTCGCGATGCATACGATGTGCCATTTCTGTTATTCGCGTCACATTCATAGTTACGATCGTAATTCCTAAATGTGATCACAAACATGTCGGAGCATTAACGCTGCAATCGTGGCGAACACACATGTTCCGCCGTTTTTCGTGTCCAAGTCAACAAATGTGTCTCAAGGCACTGTATGAATTTGTGTTTTTATTCAGTATACGTATAATTGCATGGTAAATCGTCAGCGCAATCCACCTACGAGAAGACTCCGGTATGCGAACAAGTATACGAATTGGGAAAGCGTAGAACCATCATTAAGCGCTTTATTATCTAAAGAACGTATATTGACTGGAACCTACTGGCACATCTCAGCACTAACTAACAAGCACAACAATTCTTTTTTTTCTTTTTTGTAGTGGGAAGGGTAGTTGGAAAAGCTTGGGGAGGAAGTCAACATGCAACACTTTTGTACTTTGGTAGGCTTGTTTCTATAAATGTCACATTGTCAAGTTTGGCAAGGGAAACATAAAGGATGGGGTTCCCGAGGTTTAGGTAAACTCGCCTTCAGGGATTCAAGCATCTAGCTCTTAGGTGATTCCCAGATTTTCTTATGCAACAAGTGTAACCAAATCGGGGAGCCACCTGAAGGCATGCGCGCGAATTGCTTCGCCGACTAAGTCTCTCCCTTTCTTATAGGAGACGATCTGATGTCCATATAAACGTGCCAATCAGAAGTCCGAAATCGACCTCTTGACTTACTCCACAAAGCTTTCCGAATACGCTACCCGGACTCTCGTAGTGGCTGTTTAAGCGCCCTCATACAAACCTTACGTTCGGTATTTTTAAGATATATTTCTTATGTGGTGTATCACAGCTCGGAGGAATCGCACAAATCAAACGTTTTGTATTTAGTTGCCTGCGCCTTAATTTATAAGTACGCTTGCCGCATTCACTATCGCATTCGACCACTTTCTTGTTACTCGAAGTATGATATTCTGCATTTTACCGGCCACCAGGCGTTGCTGTTGTTGCCACGACAAATTCACAAGCTCTGCGTCCTTAGAACTAATCCGGATAACAAATATAGTTTCGGCAGGCGGCTAAAAACCGTGTAGCTCAATTGGTAAGTGCATGGCAAATCACAGTGCGTTTGAGTGAGCAGCTTTTAAAGAATATGAGACCAAGGACGAAAAGATTGACTCTACATTAAAGGTACACTTCAATTAACAACTTTTTTATAGATGTAAGTCCAATAAACAACGCAGATTAATTTTTTTCAGTTTGTAAAAACACTTTTATACTATGCTTCACGTTTTGTTTTGCTTGCAAAAAGGCATTATCTTGTTCTCGTTCCTTTCGTTTTCTGTTTTGTTTTTATGCGTGATGATCTGCTTGTAATAAAATACCACTTAGATGACAAAGGAAGTTCGAGATAGAAAGGAAGCTGAATGTTTGAATTCGCTCTGGGAGCATTACTCTTTTCTGCTGTTCAGCCTACTACAATCTTCCTCGCTAAATGATTATTGGAGTTGGATACAAGACAATCGCAAATATATATATATATATATGATATAAGTCAAAGATGCGTACTGTCGGAGTTACTAATTCGAAGTCGATTACAACGCTTCGAGCAGGGAGCGCTCGAAACGTTGTAATCTTGATGAAGAGCGGTCCATGCTCGAAACGTTGTAATAAACTTCGAATTAGTAACTCCGACACTACGCATCTTTGACTTATTAACTTTCCCGGCCCATTGTTCTTATCTTTACCTTACTTCACCTATATATATATATATATATATATATATATATATATATATATATATATATATATATATATATATATATATGATTGTCACGAACGGAGGTGACACGAAGACGAGCAGTGAACTCAAAATAAAGGTTTAATAGGCGAACTTGATGCCAACCAAAAATAAGTAAAGAACGAAAGAGCGTCGATGCAGCAGAAACGCAGGCGGCGATTCGGCGGCGACAACAGAAAGCAACGAGCGAGACTGCTTCGACACGGTCGCGGGTGTAGCTGCTTATCTACCGTGCGTCACTATCTCGAAAGTTCGGCAAAGTAGGTTCGAGCGTCGCGCGCTCTGGGGCGAGGATGAACTGGCACTTTTGAGAACAACAAAGCAAAGGGAATGTTACAACTAGTGCGAGAATGAATGGGAATCTTCTAGAAGACCGTGACCGAGCGTTGCTTTCTGGCTCTGCGGGCGGCAATATATATATAATGACATCTTGGGGCTAAGTAGGCTGTAGGCGTATTGTATTGTAGTATGTTGTGCTGGGGCATTTGTGTTGTTATGTTGTGCGTTCTGTCCTCCCTTCTCGTGTACTGCTTTCTCCTCTCACTCTCCGAGTGAGAATCTCGGCCATTCTGTAACCCCTATTCACTTTTATGTCACGCTTGAAGAAGGAGGGTCCCTCCGAAACGTCGCGGTTTCAGTAACTTATACATGTTGAATTAAACCTTCAAAGTTTGTTTGACCCTAGGTGGCTTCTACTTATGATATATATATATTATATTTTTTTTTCAGTTGAAAAACAAACTGCAAGAAAAAATATTTCGGTAACTATTTTAGTGAAATGTGTTATTTAGGTCATCTCAGTAAAACTGGTGCGATTTAAATCACGATATAAATAACGATTGAAATAGTGATATAAATCATCTTGACATTTATTCTACCCTGCTTCTCAGCCAGGCTTAAAACTCACTTGCAGTGCTTCACCTATCCACCCTGAAATATGTTGTTCGCCTTAGCACAGTGTTGTCGATATCTCAACGTCACAGTATTATCCTACAGCCTGGCAGGTTCCCAGCTGGGTGGCTCACCGCATCCATGCGTCAGCTGTCTTTATAAACCCCTCCGTGGCAAACGTCAGCTGAAAACCGTCTTAATCCTTTCCGATGGCAATCCGCTGCTTTCGCATAGCGAATAATCCGCCCAGTTGGATAGGAGTCCGAGGAGGATTAGTAAGCCTTTCGAGGCGTCAGCTAGCGGAGGCAGAAAACTTGAAACTGCTGATGCTGCGGGTGCATCATTGAAATGCTGAACTTGTACGGATCGGACGTGGAACCGCACTTGGGTGGTCAGTGACGCCCATACAAACAGTAGAAGTCACTCTAAAATAGCTCTATACACGATGATATAGGAGACGTTGTCACCTATTTTGCATTGGAATATTTTCCCGAGACACTTCTACACGCATTCCTAGAATGGTTACTTGAATGCTTCAAATTGTATTATTTCGTTATTGAATGACTGAAGTTCTTTTCGCTTTTGTTATTTATTTTTGTATATAACTTATGCTTGCCACACTGATATATATATATATATTATAGAATTTCATATATATAATATTTTGTTAATTGTAGCATAATTATTTTCCCACTGGTAGCCGTGCTTTATTCATTTTGAGCATCCATGCGCGTCAAAATAGTAACGAAGATAGATAGTTTTCTTTTTAATCATGTTTAATTGTTGCGCAGCCAATCCACGAGAGCACCATGCTAAAATACATCTATGAGGGGTAATATTTTTCACACAAAAAACAGATATAGCGGTAAGTCATGCAAAAAAAATAGCATTATTATAAAAAACGCACCTTTAATTTTTAAATAAATACACAAGGAATGCAAACTAACAACATCGAAATGTTTCAAACGAGTTATAATTCTTGTCATATCTCGAAAATCCAGACGAATAAAAATGTAAGCTGTGCCCATTCTGTAATTTTACAACATTAAAACATGTTCATTACGTGTTTTTGACATTTTTTATGGCTTTGTCTTTAAACCACGAGAGGCTGTGAATATCTGCTTCGCTTGAGAAGGCAGTGAGCGAACCTGCCGCCAAAAGTTGCTGTTCTAGCAGCTAAGTGGCGTTCACTTTCACTGTAGTGGCGATCAAAGAGATAGATTGAACCCCCAAAATTTGCCTACCATTAAAACACAATGCATCAGAAATTAGGCCCCGGATAATTAGCTTTCATTACATATACAAGCAAACTCGAAGGTAGGTAATTATACACATCAAACGCGATTACACGCTCTCCTGCACATTAAAAAAAGGCTACCGAAAAATCACGTTTCCCTGCCCGAATGTATTAATCCGCAATGCTGCCTGTACAAGGGCGATAAGAAAGCAAACGTGACAGCAACGCAGACGTGAACAGCATTGCCAAAGGTTAACTCACTGGAGCAGAGCTAAAGCAGACGATTGCCCTTTTAGTGCGTCCCCTGCTTTCACCATGACGGTGGCGGTACGTGCGGAAAATAGCAGACGACTTGACCTGGGTCGTATCAGAAATCAAAGAAAAATATTGTCTAAGTTGAGGTGACGTGCCGATTTTTTTCGCCTCAAGAGAATAGAAGACAAACTTTGTATAGTATTGAATGAAGAGTAGCCCGCATTTTTCAAAACTACCCCAATAGAGATTTGTGTTTCCACATTTCATTCAAAATAAATGCTAATCTAATTAACGCAATACACGTCTTGTTTCCTCACGTTGAAAAAAGAAGCACATATTTTCCTTAGATTTTAAGAACGTTCAAGGCTGCTAAATCCTTGTTTTAACGCTTCTCTAATTTACGCTGTCTGGATTCCCTTCCACTAGAACATACATGTCTACATGTCAACATTTCCAATGTTGCCTCCGCATTGATCACCAAATGTTAATGATGTTTTCATAATTGCTTTATCTACTATTAATGTATAGGATTGTCACATTTGACTGATATCAAATCAACCAAAACAGGCAGGTGAAAATCACTCAGATACCTTTTTGTTTGTTTAATATTATCAACTATTCAATGGCGGTTCCGTTTGTTTCTGTCAAAAGTGTTGAGTTATTGTAGTAACACTTTTCATGAATCTTTTTTTTATTACAAGTGTGATAAAATAAAATTGAATGGCTATAAATCGCTAAAAAATGTTTTGTCCCATGGACGTATTATTTAAAACACCGCGCTCAAAATATTTCGCTGCTTTTTATTTTCCGATTTTGTAATTCGGAGCCGTATCATACGTCATTTATCGTGTCTATAATATAAGACATTGTAAATTGTTGTTTTTCCAGATGTTTTGCCTCGTTAAACAACGCACGTTGAAACGTAGATATATCCAGGACATTTAATCGTAAGGTAGCTATGCCGGTGAAAAATCGAAAGAGTATTATACATGTTAAGTAAAAATTTAAAATCCACACCTCAATCATCATGGGCTTTATTAAAAACGAGTATATAACACAAGAGAATGCGCCAAAATAAATATCGAGGACAATTGTATCCTAAACAAAAAGGCATATATTGTGATATTAATAGACTGCAGGAACGTAACATAACACGACGACGTCACCGGTATGTGTGCAGCGCGATCATTGTATCTTCTTGAACGACTGTATTGCTCAAGTTTTGTGACGATAGTGATCACACAATAAATAATACATTGTACACCGCACATCTGCGTTATACATCCATAAGCTACTGCAAGGCACAAATTGATACAATGACTCTAATGCCATAATAGTCCTACATATATTTTACTAAGAGCTAAACTTATACTCTTTACCTGGTATCACTACTGTACAAATTGTTCCAGAAACTCGTTGCATAAAGGTAGGTAGGCACCGTGCCCGTCACAGCACTTGCATTTTAAAGATTGCCTACATCTCGTTTTAGACACATAATAATAATACGAAATATTAATATTATCTGTTGAGGCAATAAACCGGACTAATCTTATATATAAAAACACAAACACATTTATTTTGAAATAGCAGACCTCTCCTCTCAACTGCGGTAGATTGGAAGCGTCCTTTATCACAATGAAAATATTGTGCGGGACATCAGCTTGTATAAAGTCAATTACCAATTGAGGTGTGATGGCATTATAAACAAAAAAAAACGTTTTTTTGGTGGGAAACCTTTAGACGCCGTTTTGTTTATGGACAAAAAAGTTGCATTGATGTAGTGCATGTGTAGAGGACTGTTTTTATTCGCAAACGACAGTTGTATTTATAGTTCTATGTAGAGGACTGCCTTTTGCACAATTCAAATAAACCTGAAAAAAAATACTCGGAGATTGTTTTGCAAAACAAAATCAAAATGTTCATTCTCGATCAAAGTATAAAAAAGACAAAAGAAAGTAAATGCGGTAACTTTTCCTTTGAAAGAAAAGTAAGCTTTCCCCAGCCGAAGAACTGATCTGAAAAAGGGGGACTGCATACTCTCGGCTAACAAGTTTGTTTTTCATAGCATTGCTCCTTAATTTTCGTGTGCCAACTGCTAAATTATAAACTGAAAGTATAAATTTGTCGTGTCTTAGGGTTTTATACATACTTTACAAAATTACGAGACTTGTACCTCATGATGGCCGGTTTCGCAGCTCCAAGAGAAACAGAAGTTTTACAGTGCAGTTAATATTTTGTTTTGGCAAGACAGAGTTTAGTTTGCAGGCACTTTTGCGTTTTTTTACGTAGATGCCAGCAGGTTGCGCGCAATATAGGAGACGGTATAAACTGGCTTACATTAGAAATAAAAAAATGGCGTCTTGCAATTTTAATGTGCGAGGTTTCGTTTGGCTTAAGGGAGGAGTAGGCGATACAAATAATAAGAAAATGAAAGCGAATAGCCCGGTGCTTTCAATTGCCATTTACTGAAGCAGGTATATTGTCTGCGTTAAAGCTCCTAACACAAAAATATGAATAAAACAATGTTTTGCATCATTTATTCGATTACGTAAGACTTGAAACTCGTCCTACCCGTTTACTTTAAAGAAAATTGGCTTTTCAGTTTCAAGAGGCGGGTAAAATACTCCATGCCAAGGGACATAACTGCATTTACGTCATTTTAAATCGTTCAGCCCGAATTGTACTTTTACCAGTATAATTTAATTTACATATAGGCATAATCGAATCGCATGAAATGAATCTCACAATTCTCTTCCGCTTCTATTGTCCACATTTTGGCAGAAAAGAAGCAAAGCTGTTAGAAACGATGTATGGATTAAGACAAACAACGTGGAAAAAATGAACTGGGCCGCCTTTGTGTAAAAACGACTTCTTAGATGGTTTTGATTGGTGTACAACCAAATGCCAAAGGCAAATATAAAAACAAATAGCACAACATTTCGATATATCACGACCTCAAAAGACGGCTTGAGAACAAACATCGTGCCTCGCTTCACGGACTTACGAGGTCGCAAGCCCCAGCTAGAGTAACCCCAACCTCTGATCGGAAACGGCACACACCACCCCTACCAGCATCCGTGTTTCGATCTGTCTCCGAAGGGAGCTGGTGCTGTCACTTCAAAGTTTGAAGGCGTGCTATTACGTACCAAAAATAAATGACGACCTGGTTCGAGCGAAAAGCTCCCCTGCCAACGAAACGCTCTGAAATATGAGGGACTGCATTCTCCCGGAAAGCGAGGTTGGTCCGGAACTTAGCTTTCTTTTTATTTTCGTCTTTCATGTCAGTTATTTACATTTGGTGCACTCCAATGAAGAAGTAAAGCCTGGAAAGTGTGATTGCATTGTGTCTTCGGTTGCTACGTATAGTGGCTTTAAAAAAAAATTCAAAAATATGTAATTTGTGGTGGTGACTCGCTTGACAGCTCACAGAAAAACAAGCGGTTGCACAGCGCAGTCAAAACTAATTCGGCAATACAAGATTTGCTTTGGAGACTCTCTTGCATGACCTAAAAGCCCAAAATAGTGCACGTTTCAAATGTGCCACTTTTGGTGCAGTGAAAAAAGAATACAAATTAAAACGAATAGAGTTGGATATTAAATGGTCAAGTGTAGAAGATACTTGTGCTGCGGATCTTCAACTGGCAGAGAATTTGGGAGATGTCGAAGTTGCCAAGGGTAAAAATTCGAGCTCTCTACCGCTCCCTTAAAGATTAGACTGCGTGCTCATGGATCCTGTTTCAAGCAGTCTTGATATGGGTGCAATAATTATGCCTTGAGTAGAGCCGTGGTACATCGAAATACGGGTCAAGATAGGCTGCACGCATCCTTTGTAAGAGGAGGCACATGCCGTCCGCACTGAGCATAAAATAAAAGCTACTTGGTCGGAAGCTCTGGCTTTACCACACGGAGGGTCAACAAGTGGGAAAGTCGTCACTTAAGTCGACGTACGAAATGAACTCAATTACAGATTTCGTCATGACGAAGAATAGTGGAAATTAACGCTACCCGAGGCGAATTACCGTAGTATTGTTCACGGTCTTACTGAGCATTTCAATATTTTTTTTGGCACTGGGCGTAACTGAAGAATTAGTAAAAATCAATTACCTTACTTTTAAATATTATTTCTTGTGCGAAACCTTTCAATGCCAACAATGTGGAGCGTGCTGAGACTCATAGCATTGCATCGTATACAACAAGAAATCGTTCGTGCGTCTATTGTTTAGAAATTAAAAAAGCGCCCAAGATAAAAAAGAAATCCTACGTGAAATGGGGCACTAAACTTCGCATTTTAGAAGAATGCAGTCACACGGTATTTTGTTTTTCAACTTGTTGCACGATTTTAAAGGCTTTATTAAACCTCAAATATAGACACCGAGATTCCCTATATCAGATGCCTATACACCTTTCCAAAGAACGCTTCTAGGCCGCCGCCATGTTGCTGATGCTGATGCGGCTGGAGCGACTCTCGCGCCCTCTATCAGCTAGAAAGTTTCTGCCACTCTCTGGACTGTGAAGACCCGCTCAGCGCGGTTCTCTACCTACGTTTTTGCGGTTTTGCATTCGACGTTTTCTCGCCCCTCTTGAAAGTTTCCACTTAATTTTTTTATGCGTGCTGCGTACCCTTTTTTAGGCTTTCTGTGTTATCTTTTATTGTGAGAAATAAGGCTGGTAAGTGCCTGCCATTCCAGCTTTTCTGCTCGACATTTACTGGAAACGAAGGAGATGATAGACGTCGAACGACCCTCGACGCTATTTTGCAGAGATTGTTCTCCCCCTCCTAGAGATAATCCGCGTAGAATCCTCAGTAACCTCCGAAAATAGTTCTCCGGGTTGGGGTGGGAAACAGGTCAGTCGCGTTCGTTCCTATGCCTTGGTGCTGTTGTAAAAAAAAAAAAAAAGATGCTCTTTTTAAATTGTGCTTCAAAACGAAGTGATATTGGATTCCGTCCGATCGTCAAGATGTGACTGTCCGTCGACTGTGACTGTCTTATTTGAGATCTTTCTCAAATAAATTATTTTCAGGTAACGCTGCAGTGTGTGGTACGACAATATATTGTTCGAATGTTAACACTTTCTAAATTGTATGTCCGTGTCCTGTCCATCGGTAAACAGTGAAAAATGCATGCCTTTCGGCTCTCTTCTGTTGTAATTTCTTTTCGACAGCTAAGCGCTTTGTCGTTTGACATGCGGCGAATCGCGCGGCGCCGTCAAACCTTATCGTAAAAAAACACAAAAATCTAGAACTACAGATTCCAGTCGCTTTCATTCTGTCGTGGGCGTACCCAACAAAAATAGTTTATAAGTTTTTTTTTTGCTTTCTTTTTAAATGTGTGTACAATGCTTTCTCAGTGACCTCGGGAAAATACATGCACTATGAAACACAAAATACAGCGGGAAAAGACGAGAATTTAGCCGCCAGCAGTGTTTGAAACTCCGCCTACGCAGGCTGCGCCTATCGAAATAACAGTCCACTCGGTATGGGTTAGCAGGGACGTCGGTGACAGTCTAGCCTCAAACCCAGTGACTGGGCTCGAAAACGGTTTGCTGCCCCTGGGGTCGAGTGTTTCCTTGAAAGGTGTATAAGCCAACCAAATGATGGGATATTGTTAAACAATCCTCCAAGTTGTGTATTAAAAGATTCTCGCGCAAAGCAATATTTAAAATTTTAGCTAAATAATGTCTGTTATTAGCCAAATTTAATTTTCGCAAAAACAAATATCTGACATGCTAAACAGTGTGTGAACAGTAACGGGCTGAAGTTGAGCTAGTTTACTCAAATATTAGGGGGGGGGGGGTAGTTTTTTTCAAAATTCTGAAATTATAGTGCGCAAGGGGCAGAAACAGATGCGAAGTAGAGAGGACAGCGCTATACTCAGAACTGGGGTTTTAATAGAAAATTAAGGAAGAGAAGAAAGAAGTGATAGAAGTTATACGGAAAACAAAAATGAATAAGATAAAAAAAATATTAAAGAATATAGGACAATCATAACACATGTTGATATAAGTAGATATAAAAAATAAGTAAATTATAAACATTCAAACAATTATAGTAAAGTCATTAAAAATATAACTTGAACATTATTTCAACATGACTTTGAAGGATAAAGTTCGAGATGATCAGCAACCTAACTAGAAACTTTCTAACATCTTATGTAGGGTTTTCGAGGTAGAATAGTTCTTTGTTTGGCAAGGGCACAGAAGGTACATATTACTTGCAAATATTGCAAAAGAAAAGCATTTGTATTGGTTTGCGGGTGGTGCCTGGATTGTGCGATATCTCCTTGTCGCAGTGAAACCGGGCTATCGCCTGGAGTCCTCCCCTCGCCGAAGTATCAAGAGTCTCTAGGTATGTTGATAACCATCCGGCCCTTGTAAACAAACCATGCGAGATGACGAACGACCAACAAATCAACGACATAAGAGCCACCTTTATGAAAAACGCTCAGGGGCTGGAATTCACCTGCTACCTGCCAAAACAAAAATACACCCATTAATTAATAGATTTACAACTGATCTTCCTTAACGACCAGACATGCTGCATGTACATGACTGGAACAAAAAAAAGGTACTCCAATATGAGTCTGCACATTCCAGACTGACAAAAAGGGCGATTGTGAATTCCGGTCTCTGCGCTGCTCTCAAGAAATCGCGTGACTATAAGGCGAGAGAGAGTTTTGAAGAACAAGAAGAAAACCACACGCCGTATGATTATCCTCATACCATCTTACCTGAAGTCGTCGAAAATATGATTAGTTCAAAACAACAAAAATACGAAAGCAAGAAGAACAGACGTCCAGCAGTCATGTCATTCGTACACCGGCTATCATATAACATAAATAAGTTACTTCCAGATTCGACATTCAACTGGCATTTTCGTCACCCATTCCACTGTTATTTTCGACCCCAAGATCAATTTACCTCAATACCACCTGTATGATTGCAAAGTGAAGCACAATCATAAATATATACCCTGTCGGAACGTTATAGTACTCAAACTACCATCCAATTGACGGAAAGTTTAGGTGGGACAATTTGGAAGGTGTGTGAAAACGAGACTGCTCGTAACATGCACCATCTCTGAACTCCTGACCGGCAGATGACCTCGCCACACATTTCCGTGACTGCCGCTGCACTCTGATATTCAGAAAGACAGAAGTCCTCGGAGAGTACCATGGAACAAGGTCCTGAGAACTGTGCTAGGCGCAGACCATCGAGGCTTGTGATGACGTCTTTGTCAGTGCACTTTTTGTGTCCTCGTCAGACAAAGAACTGTTATACCTCCAAAACCCTACATGATGTGTCAGAGGGTTTCTAGTTGGGTGGATGATCATCTCAAACTTCATCCTTCAAAGTCGTGTTAAAATAATTTTTAAAGTTATATTTTTAATGTCTTTAAAAATAATTTTAAATGTTTATATCCATTTATATTTATCTTCATTTACTATGTTTTTTCTACTGATTTAATTTCTTTTTTTTTCGCCATTTTCGCTTTTCGTATAACTTTGTGGTAGTCTCGCTCACCGCTTGTCCGGAGAAAGAGATTCAGGTCATCACTCTAGCGTTTATGGAGCCGCTGCTCTGGTGTTCGGCGGTTTACCCCGCTATGGCTGAACTGAACCGTCCACGTTCCTCGCGCCCTGTGCTTTGGTCCCGCGCTCGTTCCTCGGGCGCCCACCTCTTCTTCGTCTACCAAATCCTCACAACTTCTGTCACTTCTTCTTATCCTTAGGTTTCTATTAAAACTCCGGTGGTGAATAAAACGCTGTCCTGTCTACTTCATGTCGGTGCCTGTCCGTTGCGTTTTATAATTTCAGTATGTTGAGCTAGTTGGTACATTGATGCAAAAGAAAAGTTTATTTCGAACGTTAGTGACATACACAGAGAGAGAAGCAACATCCATAGAGCGGTGTGTATGTATCTTTCTTGTGTCAGTGTTTCTGTCTCTAACGTTTTAGCGGACATTTTATTTTGCAGTTGTGAACAATACTGCATTCATTCAACACCAGCTCCTGTTAAACTTAGGCACATATTAGCTGAAGCACCCTGTATTTGGGGTGAAGTTCTCCATCTAAAGCCCTCCATATAAGCACGGTAAGCACATACATTAAATCCATTATTGCACAATGCTGCATAATGCAAAAAAAAAGCGATACTTCCGACCGAGGTTTTAACACCGTCACTAAAATCATGCGGGCCTCCAAACCGGTGTTGCTGCAGTTCACCCAACTGTAAAAATAAAAGTAACAGAACTGGAAGTAGGGTTGCAGGTGCATCCCGTTTAAATACCGGTGACATACTGCCTTAGCGTGCATAGGGATCCTCACGCTGCCACGCGATACGGAATGGATGATCGGGTGGCGAACTTCATTGGTTAATAGGAAGTTTTAGCGAGTCGTTTTTCGAGCACACGGTTCCGAAATCACGAACGTTGCAGCTGGTACATTCCTTGAAACTGTACTTGAAATAGGACGTAGTCTAGCGAATCGTGAAACTGGCGCAACCATGTAAACGATGATGGGGATTGTGTTTGACGGTGGCGCAATCTTCTAGTAAACATGTAAAACATTCTGCAATGTGTAAATCCGTGGCTGCTCGTGTTTCCGGCGTACGACTGTTATAAACAAGGCGGCCGACATAACATTTGACGGTCGGAATTTCAAGAACTGCGAAGCTAGATAGACTAAAAAATATCTGAACGACCGTAAAGGTATGTGGTGTTTCCGTAATCTTGAACTTGAACGATCGTCCACGTTGCGTGCCGTCGAACCAAATAATTTTGTCGGCTTGCCATTGCCACGGCAGCTAGTCTGCCCGCAGATCGCAAAAATTTACTAGCATGCGCAGTTTACAGCATTCACGATTGCTTACCATTGTGAGCAGTCCTCGAAATGATTTGGTTCAACATCTCAAATGAAGCAGACTAACAGGAGGTCCAATCACCTCCCGCTGTCCTAAGCCTAACGCGCTGCTGGGTCGGCAAAGTCAGTCGTCGAACTGACCGCCATCATTTTTTTACCCGAGTCGTGAATGGTACTGGATGAGTTGCGGTGACGACACAGGCGGCCAGAATGGGATAAACGAAGGAGAAGAGTCTCCCCACGCCCCGCACGACTCGCACGCGCATGCGCAGTGGCGTCGCCGATGCGCTCAAGGGCAAACCGTTCATGTGGAGACGACTTGCTAAAATTACCTATTAGCCTTGAAGCGACGCTCATAATAAGGAGCCAACAGAAAGCGTCATATGTAAGATTCTGCTTTCGAAATAATTATGAAACTTACGAAATATGTGTCATTTTGTCCGTTCCCTCTTTACTCATTCAGCAAAGTCAATCTTCTTTGTTTTCGCGGTTACTACGCAATCTACCCTTTACGGACACGTCATCCGAAATATGTCGTATGGTGTTAAGTTTTATGAATGCACATCTGTTTCGTGTGCCAGTCTGTAAAAACAAAGATTTACAGACTTCGGTACTACAGGTATAGCCCAGCGAAACATCTGTGGAGTGGTGAAGGTCCCGCGTGTAAAACGCCAGGCGCGATAAATCGTTGGAAGGAAGAATAAAATGAAGATCCTTGATATGATATGCAGACGTTATTGGTAGAATTTGACTATCCGCGCATCCACAGTTTACTTAATTCCAAGATTGCTTGCCCGGTCAGTGGCTAGTGCTGATTGAATATGATGAAAAGCCGCATCTCAATAATTGTTGTGACTTTCTTGGTTGGGGTTATACCAAACTGCTGGTTTATTTGATGCACTGCTTATCATTCCTACCAACACCCTCAGTGCGTGAATTCGAGTTGGTCTTGTACAATCTCGCTTCCAGAGGCTTAAAGTGCCTGGGGATTGTTGTACGGATTTTTTTATCGATCTGGCCAGTGCTCCATCGGGCTAGTTGGTACCGCCAAAAACTGTACACATTTTTTTGTTTTGACCTTGTAAATAGGTAAGCATAAACGGCAGAAACCGACTAGAACCAATAAGAACTTCTACCTTAGCGAAGTCGCGATAGCAGCACAATTGCAAGAGAAATTATTTTCCTAAAGTTGTAGACGACAAGAATATTCACTCAAAGATGTAACCGCAGAAATACCTTAATATAAAGAAACAAATAATTAAGACTTTCGGGTTGCGTCTGCTGCTTAAAATATATATGTCAATGACACTCATGGCGCCTCCAGTTGGTGTGATACTACAGATATATATCGTAGAAATATACGGTATTTTTGTACGTAGCCTATAAAGTAATGTTATATCTCTAGTATCGAAAACTGTAAACATAGAGAAAGTTGAATGAAAAAAAATATTTATTTTATCAAAATGCTTTTTTACGCGCATATTTATTTGTAAGTGACGTCATTTGAACCTTAGTTCACAGAAATATTTTTATTATAGCAGTTGATTTAATTTTCAAGGAGCACGCTCTAAACATGGGTGAAGTTGTTGATCTAAGATGAAGAATTTTAACTTCCTCCGGTTAATAATGCTCCTAAATGGTGTCGCTTGAAGTATCCGCTGTTCTTCTTAAAATATGTGAACTTTGGTACTATAAGAGTATATATTCATTTGTTCTATGACTGCTGGTGGTAACATCATCGTTTTCTGAAAGCATACGCCTAGTGACCTGGAAAGAGAGTGCAGCAGAGCGCGACCGGAACTGAAGTCTATGGAGGATGGATAGGCGGTGGAAATGGTGCGGCCACGTCATCATATTTCTTATTTCGCCTTTTCCTCTGAAGACGTTTCTCTTTTTGTTGAACGGTATACTTTTTTATTTCCTCTGCATTTACGCGTACCTTTTGTTTTGATATATATTCTTTTTAAAAATATGTTTTGCATTTAGAGGAATATATATATATATATATTGTTTTTTGTATCGAGCACCATGTCGTAAATCTCAGACAAAATTATAATGTACGTAGTAGAATTTTATAAGTATCTAGGTGACACATCGGCGTTGTTATTTTTTAGATATTTTACAATGTACGTTAAAATGGTGTACCGAGTCTAACTATTATACGATCTAAGAAAGAATATATTGTTTATTCATGAAGCAGAAACGTAATATTTTAACTCCGCTACTCGTTGTACTCTCTCATGCGAATTTCGCTTTTCTAGCGAAGATGCCTCGAATGCCAGATATGGAACCTAATATTAATTTAATATGAAATCGCTCATGTATTCGTATCTACTAAACAAATCGCGAGGAAACAAAGTGATCACAATGATTCATTGGCATTCAGTTGCATGATCGTCGGCATTGTTGATTGGCAGATATTTAATATATAAGAGAGAGTGTTTTCATACGGCCTGTCGTCCGCAGCAGAAAACTGGAAGCCTTTTGTGGTAACAATTTGGCTAACGGTTTTTCGTTGTGGCGTATACACATTTTCCTACTGATAGAAACTTTCGAATTTGTTTAAACAACTACAAGTCAGATCTTGAATAAGTTACTTATTATTTAAATACGTCCCATAGGTTACTCACCAGTTCTTTATGTGCACTTTTATATCGTTTGCATCACGATATTACATCATCAATGAATCTGTTTATTTATGACCTTACACATTGACAAAATTCTGTCAGCAAGCGAGCTTAACTTGGAACAAAAATACGCTTAATATTTTAATAATAATAAATCCGCTTCATAATCTAATAATACAAATTTATAAAAAAATCGCATGCTTCCTGCTCCTAACAGACATTCATTTTCTTCATAAGGTAGTGCTTGGTACTGTTAACACTGAACATTTACTTATGAATATAGACTTTCATGTGCCATTCAGAGCTAGTTGCCATTTTCTAACATTTTATCCCTTTAGAATTTGTGAATCATCGCCATTGTGTGGTATGCAGTCTGCCTATAATATTATATGCGATTGTGACGTTGATATTTTTTTTTTGATTTTGTTAGCTTCAAGTTGGCCTTGAAAAAGTATATTTTATTCAACAAAGAGTTAGTGTAGGCTTGTATTGGCTCTGCAAACTTGTATTGTCCTTACAAATGTGTGTGTAAGTTTGTGCATGCTTGTATTTTAAATAGTATCGATGTAAACACGAAATGACAGTGCACCACACAAAAGGCTTTACAGCTGTTTGTGGGCTCTAAAGAAAAATAAAACATTATTATTATTATTATTGTTATAACAGCAATATACATTGGTAAAAAATTAAAATACCACCACAAAGATTTTATTAAAAACATCTATATAAAAGAGTAAATTACTCGAAAGAACGATTTTATAGACGCTATTTGTAACCCCAATTTATGACATTGTAATAAATGTAAAATACAAAATACAACTCTCTACGAAGTAAATATTACGAGAGGATGAAGTTGCATACCAACAACTTATAACTTTAGTCCATGATTCGCATATTGATACCAAAGTGTTTGGATGAGATGCAAGATTTTATTTGAGTTTTACTTTTTCTTTACAAAGTATGAAAACACATTTTTAGTCAGATTGAATTACTTTTAACTACCGAGGACAATGTATGTTGCATATAGGGCAGCCAGAGGTGCGTAGAAGAGACAATGTAGTCTACTAAATAAGTCCGACTTCTTCAGCTCGGTAATCATACGTACATTATTTAACAGGTTTTGGCACCTCCTAAGAATAAATATACGACAATTATTCTGCACATACAGAAGCCGTGGGTCTTGGTCATCTTTGGCATGAATTAAACGATTTTATTTGTCTTTGGTAAAAAAAAAAACTGGTTTAGAATGCTAGGCGAAAAATTACATTGAATTTTCTTGGATGTGGCGAGCACACTCTTTGTGTTTGGAATTAACGCTCTCTAGAATATAGAAGCTGTTTCTCATGATTGCTGTAAATATATACATATAAAGAGAGCGCGAAAAAGGTTCGCAATTCAAATGATAATGTGTCTAATGTACAATTTATCTTATATGTATTTGCCACACTTAGCGAGGGCGGTACCGTTGTGTGAGAATCGCCCTCCCTAGCTCCCGAATGATCGGTTTCAAAATGAAGGTGACGCTTACACCTTCCTGACAACTAAGTATCATGTAAGACTCTTATATCGCTCGTATTCCTCAAAATTCAAATTAAATACACTTCGCAGACTCAACCTAGCACTGCTAGTCTATGACGTACATACAGATAATAGTCAGTTTGATAAGACTAGTTCGAACTCTAAGATCGTGAAAGTTGCGAACACAATTCTCGGGCGAGGCTGTTGCAAGTCAACACTGCAGCTGCAGTGTTGCAGCTGCAGTGTTGACTTCAGGTTTATACAACTGCAGGTTTATACAACCTGCAGTGTCAACACTTCAGGTTGTATAAAATAAATAGCTCGAAATGAAGCTCTTGCTGTGGCTGGTCTCAGCTCCCACTTGCGAACCCGGGGCGTGTAATACAAGCTATTTTTGTTAACGCAAATCCGTGCCTAAATGCAGCGTGTTTCATATACTATATTGTCATATTTGAAAACATGGTAACCACACGGAAACCAGTCCTGATTGCTGTTATAAGTACCAGGGACCCAATTCTATAGTTTTGGTCACGTCTCACGTTTACGTCACGAGTACAGATCAGGATGAGGAAAGATGGCCGTAGAAGGTCAGCCTCCGGGTTCGAAGTCTCTCAAAGTCGATGAGCCAGGTTTCCAGCGCGTCCACAATGCCCACCTTTCCGAGTTTATGAGGAAGAAGTGCATTGTCGATGATGTAGATATCTTTGGAAAACGAAATTGAACAAGCTCGCAGGGACGCGCTGATCTAGGTGTGAGCTCTGCGTGTGTGCTGCCACTGCCAAAGCAGTCTGACAGCTGCGTCTTTTTGGGAAGCCATGTTGTGCCGATCTGAGCAGTCCGTCGCCCTACATATGACTCAGAAGTTTCCTGTTGAATATTATTTACAGAGCACGTCAGACCACTGATGTAGTGGCAACAAGTCGGTAGGGGTTCATGATCTCAATTCGAAGTCTGTTTCCCTTGTGGATGGGGCATTTGATTGATCTATTCCATGCCGAGGGTACAGTTCAACATTATTCTGAGGATAGGCGTAATCACAGAAGCTGTGAGTTTGAGAAAGGCAGCATGAACACTATCTGGCTCAGGGCTCTGGTCTGAACGGAGGGAGCCGATCGGGTCTTCAATATAGTGTGTAGCGATATATAGCGAAGCGTTGGTGTGTATGGCCTGGGAGAGGCGGCGATGCTGCTAGGGGACTCAAGTGATGGAATACTAGAACAAGGGGGTAGGAAAAGAGGATGTAGTAGACGATATCAGGAAAGACCGAACTGAAGAGAAGTGTTCACCAAATAAAATAACTAAAATAAATGGATCAGATACTGAAGCGTGACCGTTCTTGAGGCCTGACTGGCTGAGTGAAAACGATGTTGTGACCAAACATAGGCCTAGAAAAGCTTGGGTTCCTTGCTTGCTTTGAAAGGGACATCTGTTTAATACTCCCGATGTGATAGGTGTACGAGCCTCTTTATGTTCCCCTGTAATTGTTTTTGCTTCGGCGCTCGCAAGAGTGTCTAGTGCCTCTTTTTGTACGGTTGAAGGGTTGGCGCATTCGCCTACAGAGGCGCAAAGATATTTTTAAAAATTCGCGCAAATCTTTTTTTGTTTTTTGGGGGGGGGGGGTGGGTGGGGGGGGGGGTTGAGGACTGGTGGACGCATTGGATCTAAAATGCGGTCATGGAATTCAGCCAGAGCTCATACATACGCGTATACTCAGGAGAGAAATCGGATGACACCAAGGACATTGGGGCCAGATAAACATGCAATGGTCCAGATATGCGTTAAACTTCTATTTTCATAACGGTATCCAATGCAGAAAAAACGGTCATAATGAGGACTCGATGTGTGGCTGTGGAAGGTGAAGGGCCTTGTGATCACAACCGACTGGCTGTCTTGTATGTAGCAGTCAAATACGAGTATGGGATTCGTAACGAAGCACAAATCAAGTTGTGCATCTTCTCCGGTGTACCAACAATATGTTGAGTCACAATAAAACTGGGTAAGACTTATGGTCTCCACCGTCTCAAGAAGCTGCTCAGACGCCCGATAGAAGGAAAAAGGGGATGAGAAGTCGCTGCTTTTCTACGTGATCATTTAAGTCATTCACCCCGTAAACAATGGTGAAGCCTTGGTTGTTAACTGGTTGTAATGATTGTAGGATTAGTTCATACGAAGAAGCCCGGGTTGCAGGCGGAGAGTACAAACAGCATATAAGAGTTTAGACTTTCGAGAGTTCCAGCTGGCAGTCAAACAGCGATGAGTCCAACCAGGTTTTCCGAGCCTCGAAAATGGTAGACGGCTCAAGTGCGACAAGGACTTGGAACTCGAGGAGCGTCTTCTCGAAGAGAAGCTGAAGAAGTCCTTTAGTTCAAACCATTAGAAAACATTGTAACGTGGAAACCTTAAAAATTCGGTGTTAAGTTTCATTTTCACCTTATTAGTAGGAGCGTCTTAATAGCCACTAAATATTTCGACGTAGACCCTCCCGTTGCGGCTCGTCGACGTCTGAAAAGTGCCAGAGCGGAGAAAAAAACAAAACTAGCGAATGTGACGTTATTAGCGGGATCAGATGACCCTCTCGCCACGTAGACAAGCTCGGGGATTCTGTCAGTTACATCACGACGCTCTGGAAAGACAACTGGAGGCAGAGAAGACTGCCGCATGCTCTGCCGGAATCTCTTCACGCATATTTCAGAATAACTGCGAATTGCGCATACGCCAGAGCAAAGAGATGTGCGATAACTGATATTCACGGGACAAAGATAGAGAAGTCAACTCCTAACTTAGATTTCTTGAAAAGTACGTCAGCCTCCCTTTAATAGATCGCAAGTTAAAGAACCAAGAAGAAGTTCGTTTTCTTCTGTCAATAGGAGAGGGTCTTACTGTTGCGGGCTGCGGAGAGACGGTGAAGGGGGCTACTGGTTTAGCGGATGGTGACACCGCGTCAGCTGGTTGTGGTACCGTTGTTATGAAGAGGCCCTTGTCATGGGGAGAAGTTGGCATATCCCACAATACCACGCTTCGGGACTAGAGGCCACACGACTGGTTCGTATGTTAATATTGATATTTGTAAGTTGATATAAATATATATATCAATTGATATTGATTGCGAAAGCCTTATAGATAGATTGATGAATTCTTGATAGATCCAAATATTCAGGATTTGAGCAACTCATCCAGAAACTACCTTAGCTATTAAACTGGAGAAATCAGAAATACTAGAATGCCTCATAGACTTCCAATATAAGTGAAGGTAAGCAAAGATCAATGGAAAAGTAAAAAAAAAAGTCACATAATAGATTTAACACCGATAAATGGGAAGTGCTTTTAATGCATGTCTATTTTAAGTCCTACATTTTACTTGTATAAATAAAAAGATAGCTCAAGCAATGCTTTATTTGAATACTGATATTACGTTTTCAAAGATGCCATTGTATTTAAAAATGAGTCATTATTACGCTCAAGGCTTGTCAAGCTTGCATTAATTTTGATCAGTACGGCGAACCATACTTTGTCTTCTACCATGTGAAATTATTTAAACATGTAGTGATTGTTTTTGCTACTTTGAAGATAACAATAATTGCCCGCTTTGTCAAATCATTTGAGATAAACTCCAGCCATTCGCTACATCAATAAGCAAAGCACAAAGCTGCTGGAGTCGATAATCGACCGAATAAAAAGTGTCACTCAAAATTCGACACGACACACGTTTTTCATCTTCCGAGAGCATCGACACCATCCCGGTTTTAGGATGCCACTGGAATGCAATATCGGCAACGGCAAATTGCCAGGATGTCGAGGTAAAAGCGTCTCCAGTACCTCGTAAAAATTCCTCAGTCTCTGCAACTCGGTAGCGGTAAAATAAAAGCTGACAACAAAGTCCAACAAAACACCCTCGCCCAAAGTGATAGGCTGTCCTGTATTTTCCGTGGATCGGCGTAGCGGTGAGGACCCAGGAAACTCGTAAAATATCTCGGAACGTTATACTATTTTGTTTTATTTCCTCATTATTGTCGAGAATTGCAACACTTCCATCGTGCACCGACGTCACAGCCAAGGCTCACATATGACATTTAGGTGCGACTCTATAATCCTTGCATGAATACCGAACTTCTTACGGAGTATTCTGCAAACCAAGACAAAATACTATAAATACATTAATTTTAGCTAATTAAGTTGTTTGCTTTGTTTATGTTTATTATCTTACTTGGAATTTATTATGGCCATTATCACATGAAAAAACGCACAGACTCCTAATAAATATGTTTTGGGTTCCACGTCTTAAAGAAATTAAAACCAACTGCCCTTAATTAGATTTTTGTATTATAAGATAGCTATAACTGATTTTTAGAAAAATGTCTTTCTAAACTTTTTCATTGCCTAAGTGAATTTGCTTATAGTGAAGACTGCCAAAAAGTTGCTTCGCCGTGTTTACTATGTAGTGTTAAATCGATTAATTTGCCTCATGATCTACTTTGAATGTAAAACCTATCAATTAACAAAACAAAAAATATGGGCATTAGCTCCAGTGTCTTTATGCCTAACCATATCTACGTGACTCAGTACGCTAAGGAAAAGTGTTTGATTTCTAGTAATACTTGTGTATCAGCACAGAACAAACATTTTATTGCCTTCGATCGTGCATATACTAGGCGCTCTGAAATGCGTACACCGTCCGGCAATTTAGCAGTCTCCTGCAGGAGGTGTGGGTGCGCTCCCTTGTTTACAAATATAACTATTTAGGACCATTCAAAAAGCAGAGAGCGCGGGAGGCCTTGCAGGTGTTCAATATCAACAAACATTGGGTGATGGCTGCATAAGCCACCCGTTACTTGCTTTGACAGATGCCGAGGAAGCATTCTTTTCGGTGACAGTGCGACGCCCGTGTAAAGGTTTTGTTTGTTTTGTGTCTTTATTTTTAGAATGTAACTGGGTTGGGGGGGGGG
>JAZHYW010050767.1:0-14425 GCA_037355805.1 Ixodes ricinus | reverse complement strand
TTACTTCGTTCGGTGCAATGTGCTCTTCTAATACTGTACGACTCCACTAAATAACAAGCATTTCGTAAGCGTGTAAAGCTTCAAACGTGTTAGTCATGTGTTTAGGTTTCATTTCTATTTTCAGTGATTCATGCCGGGTTACTCAGACTTTTCCCTCTTGACTTAAGTTTGTCCGGGAGTCTAGATGTTGTATCTTCTCCGTCATCACATAGGGCGAATCTACACACCTTGCAAATCACGCCAGTGCCAAGTACATAAACATTGTTAGAATAAATATTGTTGCTTCACTGGCTTTTACGCTCAGATATTGAGGTAAGTAGTACTAACATTAAATAGAAAACACTTACATAGGTCAAAATTCTGCTCAGCTGAGCGTCTATGCGAAGTCCCGTTCAAAACTCTCACAGCACGAGAGATTCGAGTCCTAATAGCGGCCATACAAACATTATATGTTACAATTTTTTTTTGGTAAGGTCCTGACAGATTACTATATTACCTAACTGTAAATAAACATTAAAGAAATAAAGGTGGTTTTTTTTTAGAAAATCGACTTCAAACTTGCAAGTCTTTCTTTAGAAAACTTGCAAGTTTAGCGTATTTTCTAAAAAACCCACCTCTCATTTCTTTCATTCCTTATTTACAGTTAGGTAATATAGCGTCTGGCAGGACCTGCATCTTGTATGATTCAAATGTGTTTATTGGACACAAGAAATTTCTTATACAGATGACTTTTCTCACTAGGGCTGTGCCTTAGATCGACGGCGAGCGAAGTGGATGGGCACACTTTTGCACAGAAGCAGGGCGTTTGCATCGAGTCGTCGTTGGGTCCCGTTTTGTGAGAAATGTATCTTGGCTTTTTGGATCAAGAGGTACACATGCGAAATTGCAGTCGGTGCCGCCCGGATGCGCGATAGTAAGAAGGTATGTTGATGATATCTTTATTTGCGTTTTTGAAGGACTGAACGTTGAGGGGGGGGGGGATCGCTTTCATCAGAAGTTAGGCTCCAGAACTTTGTTTCACACTAGAGAGGACAGATAGTGGCTTTCTTCAAATTGTGGATTTAAAAGTTTCTTCTTCTGGTGGGTTGTGTTGGCGCTGCTGAAAAGACAGGCCGAAACCGATTTTGCCGTACCGAAGTTGCCACCCAAAGACTGTCACGAGGGGTGTTGGGACATTCATCCTTATGCGGTGGAAGCTATGTGCTCGTTGTTACAGTCACACGTCTACCTTTCGCCACGTAACCACGCTTTCCTTTATACCCATCCTCAGAGAAAGGGACGTGTCAGGTGACCAAAGGAAGGCTGTTGGTTGGTTCTGGTGAGCTCGTAGCTCTCACCGCACTGTTAGCTTAAGGATAAACGAGGTATAGTATCGTCGTGATGACATAACGCCGTGAATTTGCCTTGCCTGGAGCACGTGAGACGTGGCCTTCCAGCGATGTCTTTACACGTAAGTTTTTTCTTTCGCCTTTCTAGCCCGCCTTTGTGCATCTGTCGAGTTTTTCGTACGAGGCTTTGCGTTCAGATGGCCGTCGTTTATATGACCTAATGTCTCTTTGACGACATTTTACCACGCAAAATACCTTTTATTGCTCCAAATGAACTTTCTTACTTGGGACAAAGTAATTTAAAAAATAATGATAATTTTTCTCGAAATTACTGCCTAAATGTGATTCATTAGTTTATAAATTACCAGCCTAGAAAATTATTTTATTGCATTACACTATTACCACATAATCGTAATTTAATTACTGTAATTTTACTACAGTAATGTCATTACTGCCATCTCTGGACAAGAGGTATGTTTGCTTGCAAACCCAGTACAACCGGTCGCATTAACTCTGAACAAGTTCGAGAGATTTTCCAGATGGAATCCGCTTATCAGCCGATTCATAAACAGGTAACAAGCTGAAGAATGCATTTGTAGCAAACGACTTGATAAAGTTTTCCGCTGACCTCCCTGAATTAGTTTTCAAATCTACGAAATCTTGCAGCGGCCTCGATCGAAGTGTTTGCTACAGCGCTTATATAGCTACAAACATAATTTTTCAAGATGAATTAAGACTGTAAAGTCAAACGTAGTTTTTGGGAATGACAGAGGAAGCACGTCCAAAATTTTTACGACTTACGGTTAAGAGTTTAAATGAGATTGTTTCCATCTTGGCAAGCCATATTGAAGATCCAAGATATAGCTGAGCGGGGACTCGAGCAATCTTACGGTACGTGTGCCAGAATCATGATAACATCTTTGCATATCACTTTTAGTATGTGACAGTTTTTTTTAAATCTTTCATTTCTATAAAGCTTCTCCCCCCCCCCCTCCTTCCTCCCTCTTCTTAATTTTCGTTTCTCCGTCCGACCCGCTCCGTATCCGCTTTGCGGCGAGTTTGCCCGCTGCAGCAAAATGTTGCCGACCTATGAACTCGTTTTTACCTCCAGCATTTTAGATTATAGATATCTGCTATCTTATCAAGATGTACACGTGTCAAACGCCAAAAGCATCGCTTCTTCCTCCAACAACCAAATCTCGTGAGAACTACTTCAGAGCAACGTACAAACAATTCGCAAAGCTTTTTTTTTTTTTCTTGAGATGAAAACGAGTATAGACGAACCTTGAATTCTCGTAGGATCTTTGACACTTAAGTAAAATTGTGTGAAAACATCATATTCACTAAAACGCAATATACTAGGGTCTTACGAGACGTTGGAACTAAACCATCCATCTGTCCGGCCCGCTCCCTCTGCGGCTTATGCGGCGGCCCCCGCTGCAGCAAAAGCTTGCCGACCCGTGTATGAGGGATGCACCATGAACCAAAAATGGCGACGCGTTGTCGGCATTCAATGAGAAACTCTCGTGATTAGGATAAGTCGCGATATTCAGCGCTTTATCAAACCCTAGTCAAAACCGCGGTGGACTTCTACCATAGGACAATAAAATTAGCAAGGGGCCAGTGTATAGGACTATGCCTTCCACTAGCGGAGGCAGTACGAGGCAACTGTATGTAAGCCACATTAGGCCATATTTTGTTGTTCGGCATCTGACACCCTATGATAGATCCTTCACGTTGTAGCCACGGAACTTCGATCACCAAGAGTCTCACAATGTTCAACTCAAGGCGACGCTAAAACTGAGTGATCAGAGCTCGCCTTCTGGATAAGAGAATCTTTCGTGCACCACCCCAGCTAGTTCGAGCAGTAATGACAAGTCACTCTTAACGTCCACAACACAGGGAACTTCCAAATTATATGACCCTTCCTTCGGCTGCCGAGACTGTATAAACGACACAAAATTGTTAGCTTGAAACGTTACATTTTTTTTCTCATGTGCTGGAACATATTTCATTACAGCAGTATGATGTCGGTTGCAAGAAAAATGCGAGTTGGGTTCATTCGACATGTTCTAATATTTCTCCAGACAGCCACTCCTAATCGAGCGGGAACCGCGAAATTCGACATCACTGCCTCCATAATGTCAAGCGGAAGAGATCCTTGAGGACAGTTGTAACTCACCTCGATCGGGACGCTGGTGTACTCATGCAAGCGCTCGATTGATATCAGAGCATTCTCCAGTTCGGCCGTGTAACGGACCAGCGAGTTGAGCGCGTCGGTGACCTGCGGTACACTTCGTCGTTACACGACCTATTTATAATACAGCCTCTTGCAACGTCAGAACTGCAAACGAGGCTCCACCCAGACTACAGGCACACAAACAGACACACACACACACGCAGATTTATAATCCTCTCCCCCACCCCGACCCCCACACACACAAACACGAACAAACAAAGCGCCAAGTCTGATGCCCAATGCGAGAACGCACACACGCGAGGCATATTGTGTCGACGAAATTCCGACTGATGTCCCATGCTGTGACGTGAATTGGGCATTAGTCTTACTGCACCTCGAAGTATTTCTAAAATTACACCACAACTGAAAAGCCTGCATTGCATCAGTGACGAAGACTATACACCTGGCTTGTATCGGATATTACAGTCGATCCCATAGTGTTTGATTACTTCTATTGGTAATTTTATATTTTATATATCATTTGTGCCATGAGAGTAATCAAGTAGATGATTTCATTACTTTCAGTGAAGCAATAAAATGACTAGTACTAATTGCTCTGAACCTATCACCGGCCAGGCACCAGAGTTCGTGGTCGCTTCTCTGTTTGCGTATTTCTTCGTATATAAGCGGGACGAAGACTGCGCCGAGAGCAGTATGTGTTTCGCGACTGCTCTAAAACTGCTCCAGAGCTCCCGCGACCGCTTCCCGCGACTGCCCCATGGCGACTGCTGTTGAAGGCGGACTGTTCCTCAGATGTGCAATCGGCTGCAACAAAGATCCAGTATGCCAAGGACTTTTGCTTGCGGACTTGTAGTCGCCTCGAACCTGGCACAGGAACGCCAACGGCGCTGATACAGGTGAAAAGAACAGAACAGGGACTCGGCTGCAAAACGGGAGGACGGGGCCCAGCAGTGACTAGAAGCCAGCTGCCATTACGTAGATGTAGAGCCCTGCATATCTGCAGATTATCCGCGGATATCCGAAGTAAACTGGCGAATTCGAAGAAAAATGAATCCAAATTTGGCGGATTGCGGATCGGATGTGGATACCAGGGGCTGCGGATGCGGATCGGATACGGATATCCGCGGGTCAGGATTCACTTTTGCCGAGGCGGCCCATAAAAGTGTGCGACCGTACAGTGAGTGAAAAGTGAGTTATTTACTTATTGTAAGTAAATAATAACTAAAGTGAGTGATGCTATGAAGTGCATCATCGAATGTATTGCGGGGGCCAAGTACTCTTTTAAATAAAAGGTGCCAATCGCGGAGGAAACTGTTCTTTACGTCAATAAAGATTTGATTCTCTACGAAAGATCGCTTTAGAACGATTCTATCTCGGCGAAAATACTATCTCTAGAATAGGTAAACAGCGCAGACCTACCAGTCGTCCCGGGAAGCGTGTTCTTCTTTGGCAGGGAAAGAGCGGAAAAACGTTCTTTGGGCAAAGAAAACTCAAAACGTACAAGCCACAAGAAAGGAGAAGAATCCTGCAAGTGGCTTCTTCGCCTACAAGTATATATTTAGGAGACTGAATCTCTATCCTCTGGAGTGGTGGAACTTGCGCCAGCACGAGTTTCCGCACCTCATTCTTGTAGCGCAGTTCGTGGCATACCATCGCAGCATCAAGTGCACCAACGAAGAGACACTTCTCATTAGCGGGTATTAATTTAAGAGAGGCGAACCAGTCTGAATCCGTCCGAGTTAACGATATTCTGTTCTTCTACACAGCGACCTCGACAAGTGAAACGTTGCGTGTGTGTGCGTTTTCTTTTTCTCGACAGTTGGCACTGAGTTGTTTTTTTAAGTATATGGTTCTGAGCATGCAGTTGACGGTTCGTGTTTAAAACCGTAACTGATAGGAGGCGTTGCCATTATTGAATATTGTGACACTTTCCCGGTGGTGTACTCGCGCCTTAACGCACATAAACGAGTGTTTGCTCCGGCGAGGGACCGCCTTTTTCTCTCCCACTTTGTTACTGTTTGGTCTAAATAAAATGACAGAATGGTATTAGTCTGTCCTTTGTCAATTTTCATGTTTATAAAATATGCGTCTGCTTAAAGCGGGTTTTACAAAGCAAAAAGGAAAATAAATCTAAATTTCCTTCCTTTGAGCGCATCTACTGGCCAGAGTGTCAGTGTCACGGACTCCCAAGACGATCTAATAACTGCGATAATCTTTCGAGCGAGGCGAAGTGTCTCTGAAAGGATGATCGCTATTATTTAATTACGATCAAACAGAATGCTATGAAATGACTATCACTGTTCTTACACGAAGAGTTCTTTGCAGAGAGGTAAGCAGATTGCTTATAGAATACCATCCAGAGGATTTCGTTTTAAATTTTTATTCATGCTTGATTTTTATTATGTAAAAGTGAATGCGCGGATTGAGAGTCGGATGCGGTTCGGATGCGGATACAAAGTCTGCGGATGTGAATCAGATGCGGATGATTAAACTGTTATCCGCGCAGGGCTTTACGCAGAGGTCGACCGGCGGTTCAAGCGCCAGGTTCACGTATAGTCCGTTTGGTGCGTTGTGTAATGTGCGCAAAAGACTGTGGTTTCAGGCAGACGTAAGCAAATGTGATCTAAATGTTATTGATTTAGAATCGTGTTTTTGTTGTTGTTGTTGCTTTTTTTGGTTAATATATTCGGTCATACCTTAGAGGCGCACTGAGGAGGTAATATCTGTCTTTTGGTGGCTCTAACTTAATAAATGTGTTTTGCGACTTCTAAAAGATTTGCTGTTTTTCGGGCATTTCTCGAAGGCGTTTAAATGCGCTGCATTTGAAGCGCCTTTTGAAAATGCCAATAAACGAAAGCCAATATTGTTTTCAGTACTCGCGCAGCACCTTTATTAAGTTAGAGCCAACAGAAGACAGACATTACGTTTTTAGTGCACTTCTAAGGGGCATTACCAATGACATTAGCCAAAGAAAGTAAAAAAGCAAACAAACGATTCAGCTCGAGTCTTATTGAAGATAACAAAATTAAGCATGATCATGCTGAGAATGACCGCGGAGCGCAGAACGTGCTCTCTATGCGCTGGGCACATGCTACGTGCGTGTGACATCACACGCCGTCATGATGTCACCTGGCGTCACAGTGTAAAATAATGTAACGTGACGTCAGTGTCACGTGACCTCATGACTTCCCGGAACGTCATGGTATCATAATGACGTCATGGTGACGTACATAGTGTCCCGTCACGATTGCGAAGACACTACAATGACGCCATAGGCGCTTCTTCGTGACGGTTGGTCGTGACGGTTCTTCATGACGATATTGTTATAGAATTCAACGTGTAAAGAGGCATGACGTTCTGCGTTTCAAGGCAATCCGCATTGCACCTGAGCGCGTAGAGGAGCGCCGAGTCCCGCCGCGGCCGGCCTGGTGGTCTCCCGCCCGTGCACCAGGAGGATGGCGGTGACGAGCGTGATGGCCGTGCCCAGCAGGTTGAGGCGCAGCGTGAGCCAGCGGTCGGCGCACATGAGGTAGAAGGAGCTGGCCACCCAGCGCTCCAGCAGGGCGTCCGAGAGGCCCTCGAAGGGCGTCTGCACCCGCGTACGCCCGGATCGTCTGCACGCCGGGCACCGTCTCCGAGACGCAGCTGTACAGCGGAGACCGGGACACGGACTCCAGGCGCTGCAGCTGCCTCGACGTCCTCACGTACGTCTTCTGCGTTTCTCAGGAGGAGGCATGCGGGACGTTATACTCGTGTCACCAGCTGCGTGCAGTGCAGGCGAAGGCAACGCCAGGCGAAGGCAACGCCAGGCGAAGGCAACGCCAGGTGAAGGGGAAAGGGCGAGCACAAGAAAGAGCTGGACGGAAGAAGAGGTCAATGTAGAAAGGAGAGCACCAGGGGCGAACGTAGAGGAGGAGAGGAGGTTTCTCTTCCTCCCTAGCTCTCCTAGTGCTCGCCCTTTCCCCCTCGCCTGGCGTTGCCTTCGCCTGTACTGCACGCAACTAGTGAGATGGGTAGGGGGCTGACGCATGAACCGCCCGCTCAGGCGAATACGGTGCAGACTTCCGAACCGCTACAGGTGAACTGCCAAAGGTATTTGACAAATAGTGCACTCGACATGTTCGCTCGTTAGTGGCGTATTAGGCGGCTGATGCAAATATCCTTCGGTAGCTCTCGAAGAGTATGCTCAAAACACCCGCGTTTATGCTCCGAGATGACATCTCAGTTATGTTATCTGTCCCATTGTTTTCTTCTTTGTTTTCAAGGCGTACTTGGCGTGGTGTTTCTCAGCTTGAGTGCCTTGCGTCTAATGCTTTGACGTAATTTTACCGCCCAGAGCGACTTTATGCTCATGCTTAGTCACGCACTTTGAGCAGTTCAATATACTTAAAGGGGCGGTGCAACGATTTTCGGACTTTGGCAAATTAACTGCGGGAATTAATCTGTCGCCTATGAAAGGAAGAACAAAAATACCGCACTTTTTCTGCTTGATAGTTTTTACTTAAAAAATAAAACAAATCGAAGGTCAAAATGCCTCTCCAACTCTCACGCCTCTCTTTCAGAGTGACGTACTGGGAAACCACCTGGCTTCACGTTGGATTCTCTCTTCAGACCTCAGCCGCTTCCTCCGCGACTGTTGACTTTTCAAGGATTAGCATCGGTGAAAGTCGCGACTAGACGCCACTAGATGAGCTACGCTTTGACTTGGAGTATCGGCACTCCGTTTCCGGATCTGCTAGTGGGTGCCGCCATCTTGGTGCTTAGTAGCAGAGCAGACGCAACCGTCAATCGTCACAATTCAGGAAATGCGACTTCCTCAGCTTTAGGTACGTTGGTGGTTACGCGATCCCTGTTGTCACGTGACTGTGCCCTGACGACGTGCAAAAAAGACGTCCCAACCGCCACACGCACCCACAGATCGGGCCAATAATTCGTATTTTCCTTGGCGATTACGCTAAAGTACAGCAGTTTTCGGGGAAAAGTGACGCGTTTTTTCTCACTTGTGTCTCAACAAACAATTTAAAAAATACAAAACTGCAAATTATTTCAGCATCAAAATCGTTGCCCTGCCCCCTTCAACGCATTTAAATTAAAGCAAGTAACAAGTCAGTCGATAGTTGGCTGTTGTAGTTTTCTAGTATTTCTAACTAGGTTCTTCACATCTACTGACTTACATGTATTGTTCAGTGTTCTACTACTTGAAAAGTACATTCAGTGCTCATCTCTGAATAACCCTCGTCGGCATACCCACCTGAATGATGAAGTAGATGAGCACGCAGGAGGTAGGATTGCCAGCATGAACAAGGGGACGTAGATGGTGATGAGCACTGCGACGCCTATCACGTCGGTCAGGTGCTCGAGCATCGCGTCCATGACCATGGGCAGGTAGTAGTCTGCCTGGTCGAGGTCCTTGGTGAACCTGCAGGTACCGCAACCGCAGAACGTTTATATTTATACCAAATAAACTTCCGAAGCCTACGAAACATTTCAACCTATTATAAGGGTGATCGCATGTTGTTATTCACTGCGATATAATATTTCAGTCTAAAAAAAAAAGAAGAAAACACTCTTACTTTGCATTACTGGTCTCTCCGTGACGAAGGGGGAAAGGCCTTAGTTTACGCTATTTAAAAAGAAACCTCAAAATAAAAGGTCTCACTAAATATATAAAAAAAAAAACAACGTCGTTGGGGTGTTGTTTTTTTTACGTTCCCCCTCAAGACCCCTATGATCTTCCCAGAATTGCCCACACAAAGAACACAAAACCACCCTTCAGATTGACAGCCCCAGGTAATCCCCTATATTTGGGTGCTAGCGTCTGCAGGCCGGTTCAAACACTTGCTACTGCTTACGACCTGGTTAATTTAAACCTCTTGTGATCACTACTAACAAGAAAACACGCTGGCGCTATCTATCAGTTAGTCGTGGAACACTTCCGATTTTTGTGTATTTCCTACTTGCTTCGCTCATTCTTCTTTCATTATCGGCTTGAAAAATGTTTGAGAATGCTTTACTGACCGTTTCTCACGGATGTACGTACATTTAATTTCTCATATACTGCAAAACCTTCGCCCTAGCTGAAATGCAGTTCCACAGTCACCTCAAAGATGGCGCCAGTGTGCTCTCCTCTCGTAAGAGATCGCAAGAACTCGGTCGTAAGCAAACGCGAGGAGTGTGTAATGCAGCCACCGTAAGTGGTTGCATGACAAGTGTCAAAATACGTTTCTTTAATTCATTCATACCACAGGAATCGTAGCATATATCCAAATTATTTATTTCTCAAAACAACCTTTCTACGTAAAAGAAAAAAAAGAAAAAAGTAAGAAAATTGTGTGAATTAGTTTGTAGGTTTTCAGGAGGCTCCGAACGCAAGTACAGGAATTCACTCTCTCGCCGGAGTGGGGAAAAGATCCCCCAAGGGTGTTGCAGGGGCACCTGTTAAGAATGCGTCCCAGCGGGGTGGTGTCGAAAAACCACATGGGTGCCCTGACGACGCGGTACAGGATGCCTCGTGCAAGCTCTTGGAGGCATGCAGGGCGCGGAAGCCGAGGATCAGGCTGCCCGCCCAGATTGCTAGACCTGGCAAGAGGAACTGAGTTAGATTTATCGAAGAATTTATATCAATGTACAATAGAGGCCGTTTGGTATTGATTCGAGCAGATCTATTAAAAAAAGGTAAACTAATGACATCTGTGCAGGTGGGTTATAAGGCCATGTCGGGGGGGGGGGACAAAGTATTTACGATTAGAGTTACTAAGTACCTGCTTCAAAAAGGTACTTAGAGTACTACTACAGTTACTTTCGCTGCAAAATATCTCGAGTAGAGTACAAATAGTTTATAATGCAAGTTAAGTACGTTTGAAGATACTTCTGCATTGCATAATTTGTCTCGACTTCAATGACACCAAAAAGCTATATTTGCAAGCAACAGCACCAAATAAAACAATACCGAATTGCTCTTCTATGGGGCCCCAGTACACGGAGTCGTATCACTCGTTACAAAAAGCAAACAGAGGTGGCTCAACGCATGATCATATCTCAGAAAAATTGCGGTGGCTTAGCTCGGCTATGCCAGGATATACGTAGCTTGAGCTTATGCGCACAAAATAAGAGGCGCTATCAAGCAGCTCGGTGCAGCGTCAGACGTTGTTGCTACTGCGCAACGGAGGCACACGGCTTGCGCACGCGACGGCGCCAGTGCGTCTGCCGCGGCTATGACGTCACTCCTCTGGAATGCGAAGACCGGCGAGGCGCGGCGGCGGCGGTAAAGCCTGCGGCGGCGACAGCTCCGGCACGCCAGCTGTGCGCCGTGTGACGTCACTGCTCCTCACGCTTGCGCAGATTGGCGAGGCGCGCGCGGTGGCAGCGGAGCCCGCGGCGATGGCGGCTCCGCCCCGCCAGCTGTGCGCCGTGTGACGTCACTGCCCCTTGCGCTTGCGCAGCACGGAGTTACGGCTCATTATGAGGGCCACGCGAAACTACTCAACCTCGGCCAGTGAAGCACTGCCTACAAAACACTTGGGGTGGTTTTATATGCGCACCTTGGAGTTACCCGGAGTTCACGCAAAACAAATATGTAAATAATTTACCAAACGCTGCATTCAGAGATGAAGGAACTGAAAAAGAAAGGCATAAGAGGACACGATGAAACCCTTCTGTTTTCCTTGTGGTTGACAATATCTAGATTTTTTCCCCGTACTAAAAAGCGCGCTAAAAAGCCTACAACTTTGGGAGAAATCTCTGTTAGCGTTTTGAAAGCTCATTTTTGCTCCTGGCTTGTTTTTTTTTTTCTGGGGGGGGGGGATATGCCCTTTCCTTCCACAGACAGGTGTTCACGGGGGTACCAGACTGGCCAAAGAAACTGACATTCTTGCCGTAACGGCATCAAAAACGTTTTTTTGTGTGTGTTTTCTCTTTTCATTTTTAATTCGTTCTTTTGTTGACGCTCTGAACATGCGTCTTCGGGCCTAGCTATGCTTCCTATCCGGTGTTTGGTCGTTTCCGCTTCAAGTTCGCAATTGCTCAACTTTCCTTCTGGGGTGTGCTAACTCCTATAAAATAATCTCGCGACGTTTTTTTTTTTTCTCAAAGATTAAAAACATATCTTCGATACAGTGAGTACAAGACAATAAGAAATGTAATTTATATAGAGTAGCAAATACTTTCGACGAAATGCATTCGCAAGATACCAAAACACTACCAAAAGTATTTGAAATACAGTATCTTGAGTCGAGCATTTGAAGTACAGTATCCTGAGTAGAGCATTTGAAGCAGGCTCACGCGTCTGGCCGTAATATAGGCGGGAAATCGTCACAGGTTAAGTCAGGTAAGTAACTAAAATGTGTTGACTAACTTTTAACTGAGTGAAGATAAACATATGCTTCTCATTTGAAACTTGTTGAGAGTCATCGAAAACCACTATATCAGTAAATGTTAGAATATCTGGAAGCGTGGGGTAGAGCGATATGGCGCTAAGAGTTACCACTCGTGCAACAGGCGCAAGTCTGGCGATGCATAAAACGCGAATAACAGGAATTTTAGGGAACAGTTTTTGCATCGTCCGGTACGGTACGATGGGTGCTCCGGTACGAAGTGCGCATATGCTGCCGCATAAGATTCGCGCATGCGCAGTTTCATACAGGAGGGCCCTTCGTACCGTCGTACCACCATCGTACCGTCGTACCATCCGTCGTCGTACCGCCAGACTTTGTGTCCTGGTGACCCTCAAAAGTCTGCGCCTCCCACGGCCTCAAGTCCACCTAATTTATTTACTCGGTGGTTTTAGATGACTCTCGGCAAGTTTCCGGATCGGATCAGTATGTTCATTTTCACTAATTAAAAAGTTAATTAACCGACGTATTGTGGCGGTTGGCCCCGTTTAAAGGCTGGTTTGCAGACTAGCATGTTGCGACTGCTTACGACCAGAGAGACTTAAACCGGTTTAAGCCTGTCCGGTCGTAAGCAGTCGCGAGCGTGTGCCACCACTGGCCTAGCAACTAAATATTAGGCAAAATAACTATTCTAGCGAAGTTGTTGAATATAGGTTTTTGGCCCTCGACAGCCTGCGAGCGGAAAGTCTCGTCTGGCAACAATGAAAGTGACGCCAGTGGGTGGCAAGCAAAGGTTCATTCTTTGGACCGTAGAATTGGTTCCCAACTGATTACAAGCTGTTTCACGCTTTCAAATTAATGCCGTGGAAGTTGGATCCAGCACCCGCGTAGGAGCACCAAACAAACGCTCGGCAAGGTAAATTTTTTGGACTGCCCGCTCGACATGCAAGCCTTCCTGCAAGTGACGTCACGGCACTGAAAGCGCGGGAATATTTGAACGTTTATTTTGGCATCACTTTCATTCGCCAAATTCGCAATAACTAGACAGCCTACCGGAAAGAGTAAAGGCCGGAAGTCATAACATATAGCTCGTTAAAGTAATTAGCTACCTCAAAAAAATTAAAAATATTACGTGTTTCTTTATAAATTTGTTAGCAAATACAACGGAACACCTTGTACATGAAAATGAAGAGGCGCGAAAGTGGGCACTGTGCACGCATGGGTAGCCTCGCATAGAGCCTCTGCGTGCCACCCTCGCGAACAGTGTGGTTCGCTTATGAGTGGACTCGAGTGCGATTAGCAATGGGACAGACCTTGGCGGACACCGAAGAAGGCGTAGACGGCGAGCCTCCGGTTCCTCTGAGCCGTGTTGGAAAAGTCACCCCACGCTGGCAGCGTCTTCACTCCAGCTGCTAATCCAGAGTGACGAAAGCATCTGCGGAGAAGACGAGAAAGCGAATCGACATAGAGATTTCACCAAGAAGTAAAATAAACTCGTTGTTCGTTACGTAAAAAACAATCAATGAAAGCATTTGCATTTACGTCTTGTTTGGCTACTTCCTAATTCCTTGACAAATAGTGCAGAAAAGATTATTATTCTGATCACGTGTGAACAAGGGCTAGCAAAAAATCTCATTTTGCCCCAAAGCGGAAAACACGACCATTAAAAATATAAATTAAAGAAATAAAGTGCTGTCAACTTTGTTGAAAAAGCATTGGATATTAGCGGCAAACCTCTGCAATAACATGCGAGCTGCTCAGAAGAAAGATGACGAACAATAAAGCGTTCATGTCCTCTTCTGTGGGTTTCCTAAAATTGACTTTTTTATTTTTCTCATGCGCCGCCGATACACTTTGCGTCGGTGCACACGTAAAAGGTCTGTCCTATGCACAAAAGGCAAACGAGACAGCCGACAGTTATGGCCAACATAAGCAAATCAGTTCTCTGGGGACTCGGTTGATTTCCAACAGACGTGCCCCTTCACAAATTTGTTGTTGTTGTAGCAGGCTGGTGACACTCAACGGAACCAAAAGTTGGCAGCGTCAGCGTCAAGACTGCGATTACTGACATAGCCTCCCTATGCTCACAAAGCTCTGGCAGTTTGACGACGGAGCCATAGAGCGCCCGGTCGCAGATTTGGAGCGCGAGGATCTGGTGTAGCACAGAGCATGAAAGAGCCCTTTCTCGGGGAACCTGGACGTCAGCGCACAGCTTTCGCAGCGGCGAGAACCAGAAAACACACTTGTTCGCTCGGGAGAAGTGTGTTTCGGCGTCTTGCCGCAGCGGGGCGCCAGTCACGTGGCTCTCCCTCCTCACCGGTTGTCTTCCGCTCCCCTTTTCCACTTCGGCGGCCGCTTCTCGTGCGATCTGCAAGGCTTCGTCAGCATATAAGAGGCTACTGTTCATCTTCCTCGTGGGACGCGGCCATGTCGGGAAGACGCGTTGCACTTCAACGTTGTTACACTGTGCATGGAAGAAAAAGTGGAACTGTACCGTATTCACTGACAGAGTGAGAACCTCCAGCAGCGCGTCATGCCTTCCACCGTGCTCTGGCTAGGCGCACGCT